>PVIR01044684.1:0-11093 GCA_004026965.1 Petromus typicus
TTCAAAGTTAGATTAAATTGCACCCAATGGCCTGTCTCTTTTCTGTGTGTGATGTGGGGATTTGACCTCTTCCTTCCAGGAATCCAGAAATTCAAAGGCAGCTATCTCCACAGCTGGGAGTACAAGCGCCCAGACAGCTTTGAGGGAAAAAGAGTGGTCGTGATCGGCCTCGGGAATTCGGGAGCAGATGTGGCTGGCGAGATCAGTCATGTCGCCGAACAGGTTTGATACTGCACCCTGATTCTGATTCTGTGCTTTGGTGTAAGTTTGACTCCTGCAGGATGGACCACATGAGTCTAGGTTTTTACTATCACTTTACCTCTATGGCCCAATATTGTTTGCTACCTCGGCGAACCAATGGCACAATATTTTGTCTGCCTATACATAAATAACAAAATACCAAAACCAAGAATAGCAATATCTTCCCACATTGGAGTACACTGGAATTTTTTAAAAAAAAATAAGTCCACAGTCAGATCATTAGAATTATCTAGCTATAGCTATACAAGGGAAATATGAATGTTCAAACTGAAATAAATTTCACATAAAACAGCACAGTTTCAATATGGAACTACTGTTTAAACAGAGAATGGCATAGCAAACATAAGTAGAAATGTTCTGCTGATCTATAAATGAAGTGCTGGTAATAAGGTGGAAATTTTGTGGGCTCCACAATATATGGGGACCAGAGGACAAGGAGCCACATTCTTTCTACAGAGAATATGATTAATTCTCAGTGAATATCAAGATACACTTTCCACAATTCAAAATTAATTTTTCACTATGATTCACAATTTATGAGAAAAAAAGTATATCAGCCATTTGCTACTCATGCATTCCGGCTCTCTGAGTTAAGAACTATTATATACTTTATCATAGATCTTCTCAATTAATGATATCACAACCATGTAGTTGTTTTCCTTAACAAAATGGCGAGCATTTTTCAAATGCTCAGCTAACTGACTTCAAATCAGGAGCCACGAATTTCTCAAAGTGTGCAATCTGCTATTCATTCACTTTGTATATTTTCACATGGAAATTGTTGTTTCATTTTTGTTAAAATGTGCAACTTTATATTTAGAATTGTCTCCTTCCTCCTGAAATATAGAGTAATAGAAGTTAGAGGGAATATAGATACTAACTTTCAACATAACTTACTTGTGTTACCATTTCCTCTCACCTGCTGGGATGGAGGAAATTCCATCTAGCAGAGTAGGCGGAAACGTTGCAATGGCGTTAGACCCAAAGCGCATAGTAAGTGAATTGGATGGGCTTGAAGTGCAGGGTGAGACTCGTGTATACAGTGAGAGAGAAGGAAAAGAGTCAGACAACGTGGGGAGATGGTGTCAGGAGTTTGTCCTGTCCTTATGACAATTTTTTGAAAAATACCTCTGAAGGATCTGAGATCAGGTTGATACAAAACAGAGCTGTTACTAGGCAGCCACTCCTTTGTCACAGGTTTTTCTCAGCACCAGACGAGGCGCATGGGTATGGACCCGGATTTGGGATCGTGGATACCCCACAGATACCGCATACATGACCCGTTACAACAGAGTGATCCAGAAATTCTGTCCCACATTTCTGCTCAACAGATGGATGGAGAATAAATTAAATGCAAGATTTAACCATGCCAATTATGGGCTTCAGGCCAAACACAGGTAAGGTGAATGATTTAAGACAAGCAAATAATATTTTTAAGCTATCAGAGTAAGCAGCAGAACCTAGGAGCTATTTGTAAGGAATAACTAATCATGAATTCATGGATTCATTTTTCAAAATTGATTTTGTTGGTACATTTTATATACACATCATGATCACAAGTGACATTGAGAATTTGTACCAGTACATGACACAACTTAGCTCTCATTTTCTCCTATTCCCTACTCACTCTACAACATCTGCTCCCTATATATATAAGCTGTTTCCTTTTTTTACCATCAATGTTTTCTTTCCCTTCTTTACTTACTCCTACTCTCTTTTACACTTAGAATATTTTCCATTTCACAGTATCTATTCTACATTCCAGAACTCATTTATATCTTCTCATACCAGAGAAAAGGTACAATATTTACACATCTGTGATCTACTTATCTCCCTGTAAGTATGTCCTCAAGGTACATCCATTAGAGTATAAAAGTCCCAAACTTACTGTTTATGGCTGAATAATATTCCATTTATTTAAAAAAAAAACCGTATCTTCTTTATCCACTCAGTTTACGGGCATTTGGATTGTTTCCAAGATTTAGATATCACAAACTCAGCTGCTGTGAACATGGGTGTACATATGTCGCTGTGATATGAATCTTTCAGTTCTCTCATGTATATACCTAGCAGGGAAATACCAGGGTCAAATGGGACTTCGATTCCTAGTTTTTTGAGGAATCTCCATGGTGGTTGCACTGGTCTACTTCCCACTAACAGTGGAGAAGTGTTCTTTTCTCCCTTCAGCCTCACCAGCATGTTTTGTTGGTTAATTTCAAGATTTTCCAGCATTTTCATCTCTTGATAGGATGTTTGTTGACTAGGAATGTCCAAGATATTTCCTTCTCACTGGCAGCTCTACAGCACTGCACTGAGATATAAGAGTCATGTGCAATGCATGGTGGAGAAGTAGGACTTACCTACTTACTTGACTATCAGAGCATGTCGCTCTGTCACCCTCTGCTTCTCTTTTTTTGCTGTCATTTCTGTAATACTTGCTGTTCTTTTTGTAAATCTGAAATTAGGATTCAATACTTATCCTCAAACCTACCATCATCCAGGACTATTTCATTACCTGAATGAAAAACTACCCCATTCTCGCTCAGTGCAGCCATCTGATAGCCATGACAGTTCTAGCCTCCTTCCCACGTTATGTGCCCGATCCACACCCAGAAGGCCATCCTCCAAACTACCACTTGGTGCTTCTGGATGTCATTGCAGGACCTATTCTGCATTTGTAAATGCTCCCATCCCAGGGCACCCTCAGCAGCTTCTGACCGTGCTGGTCCTCTCATGCGACATCTCCTTCCTGTGGTTCTTCTACCTCAGTGCTTAAAATGTAATGTTATGCATGTATTCATCCGTGGTTCTCTTCCCTTTATAATCTTACAGAGTTCTTTGTATTAACTATTTTAAATTTTATTTTATTTTATTTTTATTTTTTATTTTTATTTATTTATTTATTTTTTAGGTATTTTTGAGACAGGGTCTCACTTTGTGGTTCAGGCTGGCCCTGAGCTCAGCCTCCAACTCACATCACAGCAATCCTCCTGCCTCTGCCTCCCGAGTGCTGGGATTACAGGCATGAGCCACATTTCCTGGCACTGTGGGATGAGGTACTGGTTGCTGCTGGGGTGAGTCTCCACACCCAGTATTGTATGTGGATACCGGGGATCGAACCCGGGTCCTTGCGCTTGCAAGACAGGTGCTGGAACCACTGAGCTAAATCCCCGGCCCCTAACTATTTTAAATTTTAGACAAAAAATACAGTACTTTGAATTAACATATGAGCAATCAAAACAGAAAATTAGTGTTACAAGAAATGTGTAATAAAAAAACACCATAAATAACTGAAATAGTATGTGTGACTCTAGTTTCTTTCATAGAAATTATTCAGACAGAAGATGTAATATATATTTATTAAAAGTAATGTAGACATGGGAATATGACAGTCTGTCCTTTATTAATTGTTCAGGTCACAAATTGCTTGAAAAGTTTGTGTTTGAACACAATTTTACTATTGAATTCAATGCACATTTTAGGCCCCCCAAGACATTAAGGATCAACTAATGCCTTCTTTATATGATATTGAAAGCAAGTGAAGATGTTAAAATCAAATGACTTTATTCCTGTTGAAATATTATTATCAAGAAAATATTTCATATGTAGTATCACCTGGTTAGCACAATCTGATCTGTTCATCATATAATAGTTTTACGGATTAGTACACTGAGACTCAAGTGACTTGAAATATGTTCAAAGTCTCACAAGTAAGAGGAAGAAGTAATGTTGAAGGAAAACGTCTAACTCTGAAAATCAATTTTTAATCAATAAATTCTATCGCAAGGATGCCAATAAAGTGTATTAAAATTAACGAGTATGGTGATTTCTGAGCATGAACCTACCACAACTTGTTCATGAAGAGCTTTCATACTCACTTCTCCATATCACACTCCTTGTCACGCAGAGTTTTTAGCCACAAACTTGTATTTAGTGATGATCTGGCAAAGCACATAATTACCGGAAGAGTGCTGATGAAACCAGCCGTGAAGGAGTTCACTGCCACATCCGCCGTCTTTGAAGATGGTACTGAGGAAGACATAGATGCCGTTGTCTTCGCCACAGGCTACTCCTGGACGTTCCCTTTCTTGGAGGATGACTCGGGGATCCTGGATGGCCAGCGCTCACTGTTCAAACTGGTCTTCCCGCCTCAGCTGGAGAAGCCAACTCTAGCTTTCATTGGCATGGTTCAGCCAGGAGGCGCCGTCAGCCCCGCATCAGAGATCCAAAGCCGATGGGCTGTCCACATATTCAAGGGTAAGTACTGGTCTCCTACATGAGCACAGCAGGCATCTAACAATGCACAGAGATAACAGAGACACTCAGCAAACTTCTGTCCAGCTGATTTTTTTCACTTGTTGTATCACTGAGCCTCAAATTTCGCCATTAGAAAATTTCTCTGGAGATCAAAGATTTATCTCAGTGGTTCCGCGCCTGCCTCACATGTACAAGGTCTTGAGTTCGATGGATTACTGGTGCTAAAAAGAAAAGATAATTTCTTTTGAACTCTCTAGAAGGTTAACTTTTAATTTCTGAAAGAATTGTATTAAAAATGAAAGCACTCAAGGAATAAAGAGAAGTATTAATTATCATCAGGAAACACTTAACTATTGGGTAGCCATTTATTTATGCCCACAGGAAGTTCAGTTACAGTCAGGCTTTATGGAAATGCAAGTTATGTTACTTCACTGGTGAACTCTAGGCATGTGACTCATTTCCTGAACTCATTTTCCAAGTACTTACTCAAATCTGTAGTTCTGACCAAAACAAGATTTATTCCATAAAAATAAAACGAGGCTTCCTTTCTTTGTCCTGTTCTCCTGATTTTATGAGTCTCAGGATCAAGCTAGACAGAGTTACTTGTTACTTGATAGAAGCTGACCTCCAGGTCCCATTTATGGAATCACACAGGCCCCTTTCCTGGACCTTCACAAGTTTCTTTGGGCACATTCCTTTTCTTTTTTTTTTCTTTTTTTTTTTTTTGAGACAGGGTCTGGCTTTGTATTTCAGGCTGGCTCTGAGCTCAGCCTCCAACTCACATCACAGCAATCCTCCTGCCTCTGCCTCCTGAGTGCTGGGATTACAAGCATGAGCCACCACGCCCAGCATTGTGGTATGTGGCACTGATTGCTGCTGGGCGTGAGTCTCCACACCCAGTATTGTATGTGGTTACCCGGGGATCAAACCCAGGACCTTGTGCTTCCAAGACAGGCACTGGAACCACTGAGCTAAATTCCCGGCCCTTTTTGGCCATATTCTCATTGCTTAGTTAAGGAAAAGTCATGATTCTATCTTCTCTGGACAACTGTCCATTGCTGGCTCACGATGTGATACAAGCCAGTGGTTGCCCTCACTAAATTTATTGAAACATAAAATTGCTTACTAGGTGAGTCAGGAGTATGGAAAATGGACTGCTGTTCACTAAACAAAATTTGATATATATTTAGGTAACCGATGTGACTTCTCCAGGCTATGTCATTCCTTTCCTGAAGTCATGTGGCTACTCCCTCGTTATTTCAGATAACAACTCATTTGATTCTCAGAAATCTCCATAGATTGCTCTTTTGCTATGTTGGTTTCCATGAATATATCTCCCTTCTCTTTCTAGTAACTAGTGTATACTTTCTTGGGTGACTTCCACCGTGAATACATTGGTAGAGAAAGAATCACCAACAAATGAAACCAATGAGATATTTCAAGATGGCAAATGGATGACACAGGGATGGTCATACAAAAGAGTAGTTAAATAATTCCTTAGTATGCTGATTATGCTCAGTTCTTTATTCATGTTTAGTTTTTTATGTAAAGCAAAGATTTTTCAAGATTTCTTTTAGTAAAATATATATGCACAGAAGTACTGTACACCTCCTCAATTTTCAGAAGTTGAATACACACACACACACACACACACACATACTCTCTCTCTCTCCTACTCAGTCATCATTTAGCTTAAAACAAAGGGATAATATAAGTACTTAGAAACTTCCCTTTTATATTTTTCCAGCCTCACCATCAGCAAGGATAATAATCCCTGTTCCAGTAGGACCAATCGGTTTTGTTTTTTTCCTTCACATAAGAGTTGTATAATATAGACTCTATGGCATTTTGTTTCTTTCTCTCAGAATGACATTGTGTGTTTATCCTTAGGTTGTGTTCATTTATTTTCACCGGTATGGAGTGCTCCATGTGCGTATCCATTCAATATATAGGTTGTGGACATGGATGTCCACAAAGTACTTATTCTGTGTCAATAGCCAACTAGCCATGGTTCAATAAATCATCGAGTGTATGTCTATCACTGAATATATGTCCATATTTTTGTTGGTTACATCCCTAAGCAGATATTTGATACTTGCTAACAGATGTTTGGTTGTTAAAATACTTTGATGTGCTGGATGGCTTTTTATTTTGAAACTTTGTTCCTCTCATATTTTGCACATTCATCCTCTGAATTATGTTTTGAAAGATACTTGACAGCACTCATGTAAATCAGACGTTTGTACCAAGAAAGTGGAACCTGATCAACCATGAGGTTTAGGAGACAGGATTGTTGGTTTTATTTGTTTCCTTGCCGCTGCCCTGCCTTCCTTGTGGCTCCACGTTGCCGTGGACTCAGGCCCTGACACTCATTCACACACACACCACATTCTTTTTTTTTTAAGGTTTTTATGTTGAGACAGGGTCTCACTTTTAGTTCAGGCTGGCCCCGAGCTCAGCCTCCAACTCACATCACAGCAATCCTCCTGCCTCTGCCTCCCGAGTGCTGGGATTACAGGCGTGAGCCACCACGCCCGGCACTGTGGGATGTGGTACTGGTTGCTGCTGGGCGTGAGTCTCCATGCACAGTATGGTATGTGGTTAACCAGGGAATTGAACCCGGGTCCTTGCGCTTGCAAGACAGGCACTGGAACCACTGAGCTATATCCCCGGCCCCACCACATTCTTGCTTTTGTTACTTGATCTTCTTCTTAGAAAATGCAGTTATTGCTGCTATCTATCACTGCACCAATCGTTAGTATATAGTGACAACTATGATGTTTTTACAAGTGCTCTGATGACTAAGAAATATTTTTTTAAAAGATGAACTCAAGACCAAGCCAGATTTAGTTAAAAGAGAGGCATTTGGGCACATTATAGTTTGAGGGTCTCTGAAAAGTTAAAAAGTCATTGAATTCTTACTATTTAAGAATTTTCCTTATTTAATCTGAGGAGCAAGTGAATAAAATTAATTTTCTTAAAGGAAACCTAACCCCCCTCCTTGCCAGCTCAAGTTTACCAAAAAATAAATTGCCTCCCTTGGAATTTTTTTCAAAAAGCTTTGATTGTAAATTTCATACAGATTTTATTATTAGAACTATTATCTTTCAGAACTATTCTATTTGCTTGTCTCCCCAAGCCTTCCTGACAGCCCTCAACTGTCTGCCTCTTTCTCTTAGGGCTGAAGATTCTACCTTCAGAGAGGGACATGATGGCAGACGTCAACAGAAGGAGAAAGAAAATGACAAATGAGTAAGAAACCAAAGCGTTGGCTAAAAGTATAGGAAATACGTTTAGAAGGAGCTATTGAATTTTTCTGTTCATTTAGTTTGCAACTAAATATCTCTGAGGGTAATTTCAGTTAACTGGTGTTATGGTGAACAACGTTCTGTGCACAGAGAACATGTATATAAACTGCCTGGCCATGGATAAGATTTCCTCGCTTGCTCAACAACCATAGAATATCTGTGCGGTGAGCGATTTCCAGAGTCAGGACCACTGGGAAGTACTGCTGCAGTCCTTGTGAGGACTGAGGTCGTGAAATGACATGAGAAATTAGCGACATTCACAATCTATGGAAAAGAAAATATATAATCCAGTAAAGAGTAGCTTAAGAAGATGTACATTTACTTCAACTTTTCAGTCACCTGCTTTTTGCAATAAACTTACATTCAACAGGCCCTGAAGGAAAACTTTAGAAGAAATGATCAAGTAATAACTAAGTCAACAGCCTAAGGTATAAAATAAACAGGGCAAGTAAATATTGATGATTTCCATCATCATATGTATCGGAGTTTATTCGTATGAGTCTATATTTTTTGTTGCTAAAATAAGTAGATTTTCTAATTATTTCTGGGCTTTATGAAGGTCATTGCTTTATGTAGTTATTTTATAATCAGAACTTCATTCTTTTTTGGTCATAAGATTTAAGTGATAATCATTGGGTAAAGAGACAAAAATGCAATGAATTTCTTATGTGTATACTTATTAGTTTTGCCTGATTAAAACGTTAACAGACTTGTCTTATATTATTTATGCAATTAAATAATCATGTTTAAGTTGCAGTAAGAAATTTTCCCAAATTCATATATTTAGTAATAAATGGTTGTTACTTCCTTAGTCATGTTTTGTTTTTCTTTGTAACTCTTTCTTTGCGTACTTGAATCATTCATGTTTTATTATATTTCTCTTAAATAATTAGCATTTATCTCTTCCCAAGATTTTGAAAAATGTTAGTATGTTTTATGTAGTAATTCTAATCATTTTACTTTGGTGCAAAAGTGATGTTGCAGTGGCTTTTAATTTCCTAGCATGTAAAACAAGTTACTTAAAACTACTCAAAGCACAGTTTTGATTGTCCAGGGGTATTCAAGGGAAGCATTTATGAGCAGAGTTAGCACATGGGAAAGATATTTCATGCTGTTTGAAAGCGGGATTCTAACCTTCTTTTACTCAACTCACCTTTCTCAGTGTCAGATTTATGCATTGGAATTTGATTGTTTCTGAAAGGAAAATCAATATCTAATCATCTGTCTATTCATTTAACACTAAGAATTCAGAGGTTCACATCTTGTGCTTAGATCCTATCATATCCCAAAGAGATTTATGAAGGCAAATATAGGAGATTAAGAAGATTTGATGAGCAGAAGATAACAAAGTCAATAAGCAAAAGTAAATGAAGTCCTTTGAAAGCGCAAGGGAGAATAGTGACTGAAATCTGCCCAGGACTTCTCTCATTTTTCTTTTTGTTCCAGATCTGTGCGAAGTCCAGGAGATACACGTCGAGTGCATTACATCGACTACATGGACGAAATCGCTTCTGAGTTGGGTGTCAAGCCCAACCTGTTCTCGCTGCTCTTCTGGGACCCAAAACTGGCCAAGGAGATTTTCTATGGGCCTTGTACTCCGTACCAGTACCGTCTCCAGGGGCCTGGGAGGTGGAGCGGGGCCCGGGAGGCCATCCTCACCCAGAGGGCCCGAGTCCTCAAACCCCTGAGGACGCGTGTGCTCGCTCCCTCTGAGTCTCCTTCCTCTAGTCCGCTTTGGGTCAAGTGTATCTGTGCTGTCACTTTTCTCTCTGTTCTCCTGTTCTTCATCATCGATATCATACAACACTGAGCTCTCGTTGACATAAATGTTTATGTAAATAGAGAACAAGTTACTGTATTTGAGTTGTGACAAAATGAAGAGAATTCATCACACTGGGAAAGCATTTAATTAAACAGACTAGCTCATATATGGATATTCACTTTTCTTAGGCTTTTATTTCTTTTTTTCTCACATAAATTTTGTACGTGTTTGCGATACATGATGTTTACTTTCCTTGTATGGATTTGGATGTGTAAAACACATCGTAATTCCTTCTTCAGCCCCTCCCCCTCCCCATCTATCCATCTCTTCATGTTCTTCCTCACTGAGAAAGATCCATCTTCTGACTTCCTATTATTTACCATTTATTTTGCTTTCTATTTATACTCTAAGCTTCTCATACAAAGGAAACCATATGGCAAGCTTGTATGTTTGTTTTTACTTAACATTATGGCCTCAATGTGCATCCACTTTTTTTTACATATGACTCATTTACCATTGTTGATGGCATTTAAATGAAAACAACATTATTCTAATAATGAATGACCCAATTGTGTTACATGGGGAATATTTGAAAATATGTATCACAGTAGGCCATTCATTTGAGCTTAAGCAAACTCACACCAAAAAGGAAAACTTAGAGAAGCAAATGATAAGAATTAGGAGATAATATCAGAGCAACTACTAAAAAGAGCAATAAATAAGTTATGCATAAGAATGAGAAAGGGCCTTTTAAAGGTTATTCTTATAAACATTTAATAGAATGTTATAAGTATTTGTAATCATAAACATTTGTCACTGTAATTTATAATTATAAGCAAATGTGATAGAAATACTTCCCATTGCTATGGAAGGTAGCGTGTGGCAAAGCTGGCTGGAGAAGTGTGGGACCTACCAGTTCTGAGATTCCAGGAAGGCGCCAGATGGTCCTCGGGGTCCCGTATGTAGAACTTCTCGTGGGCTCTCACAAGATGTGAATGGCCAACAAGAGACCAGCTGCCATGAGGAACCTACTCCCGGGACTCATGATACCTCTTCTGCATTCCATCTCCTAGATGCAGAGTGCACTCTTATTTTTTACTTTTTCTCTTTTCTCTCTTCTGTTTGTCCCAAGTTAATGCTACTGAGCTAGCTCTTCCTCTGCACCCCTCATTTTTCAAATAAACTTAGCACTATTTTTGACTTGTCTCCCAATTCTTTGTTTGAGGCATACAGAACCCGGAATATTTTCAATTAGCCAGCCATTTCTAAAGGAACTACCCAACAATACTGTGCTATTTTTAATCTGAGTGCAACAGGATCCCAGTCACTGTGAGAAGAGTCCCCATTTTTCACCAGGATATGGAAGAGTAGATCCAACATCATTTGAATAATCTCTGCTAAATATTATTTTCATTCACAGAAATTTTTAAAAAAATCAAAAGCACAGTTTCAGAAAATGGAAACAAAACTTTTACAAATGAGAAGGAAAAAGAGAGGGACTAGAG
>PVIR01044685.1:0-11058 GCA_004026965.1 Petromus typicus
GCATGAGCCTGGAGACAAGTAAACTCTAAACCCGGCGCAGATTCAGTGACACAGACTCGGTGCTGCAGTCACCGCTTCCCGAGCCGCCCGCTGCTAAACTCAGTCCCTGGGCGCTCTTCCGGTGTGGGCCTGGAGGCCAGTAAGCTCCAAACCCGGTGCAGATTCAGTGGTACAGTTGCAGTTTCCCGAGCCACCCGCTGCTAACCTCAGTCCCTGGGCGCTCTTCTGGCGTGGGCCTGGAGACAAGTAAACTCCAAACCCGGCGCAGATTCATACTCTAATTTATTTTTATATTACTACTATATGAGAAAAACGTTTTTTGACTACCTCTTTGTTCCAGGCAGTATGACAGGTTTTATAATATATGTTATATATATATATATATATTTCTATTTCTAGTTTTGACCATAATATACTGCCAGAATATATTACCTTTCTAATTTTTCAGATGAAGTACTGAAACCCAGAACAATGTATACATTCATTCAGAAAATAACCACAGAGGAGACAGTACTAGCATGCACCACAGACTGATTCATTCACCCGAAGCCACAGGAGTAGAAAGTAGCACCCTGGGGTCCAACAATCCCCACTGTCCCTTCACTACCTATTGCACTTTTTGATGCCTTACTCTGTGGTGGAAAGGACAAAAATATTACTGAGACATATGCAATTCTAAGAAGGCAACAAAAAGATAATTTTCTCATTATATAAATATAAAATATAACTGGAATGTACTTATTCTTCTTTGTTTAGCATTGGTACATAAAAGCAGAGTCCAATCAGTGATATCTCAGAATAAACAACTGTCTTCTAGGTCTATCACTCATCTTACCATCGTATAGATATAGAATGAACATATCATGCCAGCTATGACATCAGTATGTCTTTGTGCTGAAATAGTAGTACCTAATTCTTAACTTTGTTAAGTGTTCAAAAAGTCTTGGTTTTAATTCTGTGTTTGTGGTGTGGTAATAATTTCCAGTGTTTTGTTTTGTATTTGGTCTTTTGTCATGACCCCATTTCTCCTTTCACTATTCTGGTATGAAATATTTAGAACAAGGGATTTTACCATCTTGAGAAATTTATATAATTCAAGCTAGAATTACGTATCACCTAGTGTGTAACAGCGCCCTAGGAAACTAATATAGGTGCTCTTAATCTTTCTGTGGAAACGTTGCTGTGGTACTGATGTTGTTCTTGGGAAATCAACACTACTGAAGGGATGCAGTATCAGCCCAGGAGTTGTGTTAATTGGGAAGAAACAGAAGGGTTCATGCTTTCAAGAAAATCAGCATTTATAGAATATTTCCTCTAGGCATCCTAGTACCTACTTTGTTTTTAGAGGTGTTATTTAATGACCAGGCAAGATCTATTGGGTTTATAAAAGGATGCCCTAGGAGGCAAAAGAAAGTAATTTCTGGCTTTCTAACTTCTGTTTGGCCTCTTTGTAGAATGGGTGTATATAAACTGTTAACTATAAGATAGAAGAGATAGAAATCATTCTTCTTTCTTTCTTTTTATTATTTTTTTGTTGAAATCTTTATTGGTACATTACATATACACATCATGATTGTACTCCACAATGGGAATTTGTACCAGTAGTAGACACAACTTCTCATTTTTTTCCCCATAGCCCTACCCACCCTACCACCCTCCATGTACAGAAAATTTGTTTCCTTTCTTTTTTGTTATAATCTCATTATTTTGTCTCCTTCACCCTATTTCACTTTGGGCATTTTCTATTTCACAATGTATAACATACAGTTCTAGAACTCATTTACATCTTTATTTTCTCATACCAGAGAAAAGATGAGATATTTACCTATCTGTCCTATCTGTTGTTGAAATTTGTGTAGGATAATAGAACAATTACAGAATATGGGGAACTATTGGGAGACCAGAGGGGGAACTATCTTTTCTAAGTAAGTCTCCCCTGTGTACTTGTGAGACTTCAGACTTGCTGGCCCTTTGTTTGGTGTGGAGCCTGGGGCTGCTGCTCTGATTTCTCAGCTGAAATACAACTATGTGATTTGACATTGTGCCTTTCAGAGAACCCTTTGGATTTAACTTTGTAAATCTCGCTTTTCAGCAGGAATTTGCAATAATGGGAGAATCAGTCTCACTTTTGCTCCTAACGTATTCTAGAGCTAGATGTTCCTGAGTCATTGGAAAAGACAGGTGTTTCTCTAGCTTTTAGATTGTGTGTGGTGTGTGTGTATGTGAGGAAGCTCTCATGAAAACCATGAGCTCATCATCAATTTGAGGGGTATGGATCAGATAGAAGTGGGAAGAAATCACTATTGTTCATTTGTGTTAGGGATTTGTTTTGAAAAGGAGATTGTCTACTTCCCTGTTAAGGTCTTTGTGTTGATGACATTGTAATGTTTACCAGGAGCATACAATTTGGAAAACTCAGACTGAGGACAATAGTATTTGAAATGCTGTGTAGGTCTGATTGTAGATAGATGGGGAAAAATGTATGTTCCCAGGGACAAGTGCTTGTTGACTTTTCAAATGCAGCCCATCTCTGCTCTTTGTTGGGTAACTATGAATTGCTCCACAGTGGCTGACCGTCCTGTCCATTTGACAAGCACTTAAAAGGACAGTCTTAAGTACTTTATAGTTTATTAATTTTTTTCCTTCTTTACTTTGCAATCTACTCTCAGAAATGGGAAAATAATTTCTTTTCCTTTCCCCTCCTTTTTCATTTAAGCTAAAATTGATTTCTTTCCAAGCTTGTAAGGAAAAAAAATTAAGCTGTAGTTAATACAACTGCCTTTGCTGAACAAAAAGAAAAGAGTAGTTTACCTTCAAACTGTGCTCTGTCAGAGTAAAGAGCTGTTCCATCCCTCCCAGGAGGATTTTGATGTGAAAAAGTACAAAATCTCATAATATCTATATGGGATACTTGTAGTTAATACAAATAATAATACAGTTGTTTATTTGGGGTGGAGTGAGATGGTTTTCAGTGTGTTTGGAAAATTGGGAAGCTAAGAGATACTCTTAAATGCATCAGCTTCTTCTGAACTCTTCTCAAATGCTTATTGTCATGACAACCATCTCTTCATAAACCGAGGCTCTGAGTGTAATACAGATGGGGTTGGTAACAAGGTAGATTGGCCATCTGCTTTGTTTTCTCTAAGGGACATTATTATTATTTTTTGATTTCCCAAGTCTGATCCTCAAATATGAAAGTCCTGACTTATTTTCTTTTGGACAAGCAGATATAGCCTGTGATATTAATTTTTTTCCTGCCGTGCTACTTTCTTACCAGTCCTCACATGACTGACTGACTTTTAAACAGGAAAAATGAATAATCCTGGTTATAAACAAATGTACACATTTTAATGATTTAATATTTTGACTGCTTTGCGAAGTGCAGTAAGAGGTATCTTGTAATTCAATAGCACAGTCAAAAATAAAGTCCAGGAAAAAGTATGAGCAAGAGAATAATTATTGTAGGAAATAGGTTCAATTCGAATTGCTCTTGAGGAGTATGTCAGTGTTTCCTTCTGATAAAGAGGCAGACAGTCTGCAGTCAACTCTGGTTCTTAGTAGCCAACAAAAGGAACATATTCTTAGGAGAAGAAAACCAGTTCCTGCTACTGAACTGGAATTAGCCTCATAAATAAATGCTCCCATGAGAGATGCAGCCCAATATCCTCACTTTCCTTTTTGCCAAAGATATAGTGAAAATTCCTCATATCAACTTATTACACAAGCTCAAAACATGATTTCTTAAAATTATTCTATATTTCATAAATTCACATATGCTGTGGTCAGAGTGATGATCTATTCAGCTGCTGCAAAAGAAGAAAACATATCTAGCCATTAAAATGTAGATGATCAACTCAACTAATCAAGATTAAGGGAAATGTTAAGATCATATTTAAAGAATAACTCATCTTTTTCTGTTTGTAATTATGTTTTATGTCTTATAGTTTATAGTTCTAAACATTAAAATCTTGAGGGACTTTCAGAATGTTGCAGTTCATGACTAAGTCATGGTGTAAAAGTTTACTCAGAGAGTCAGTGTCCAGTCCAAGCTCCAGGAAGGCCGGGGCTGCCCTCAGCTGAGACCCCTCAGTGTGAGAAAGTCTCAGATGACAGCCCCTAACTAAAGCCTCTGTGACTTTGTATTAATAGAACAGGAAACAAAAATAAAAGAAAGAAGAAGGGCACCTGGGCAGGAACTCATGCAGAAGACCAACAAAGGTCACGGAGGCTGGCCAAGTCACTGAAGTTGGGACCAATCCGAGATAAATAATATGAATGTGGGAGGATGAAGGCCAGAGTGTTTATTCACTAAGACAGTACATTCTGGTCCTATTTGGACTTGTGACCAGGTAGGCTCTCTATAAAGTCTGGCCATGAATTCCTGGAGGTTTTGGGTGTGGGCTCCAAAAATCCCCTTCTCATCAAATCTTTCTCATGCATACATCTGACCACCACCCCTCATCATAATATAGCTTTGTTTTGCTTCGTAAACAGAGAAATTCTATGATTACCATTCTCAAGTAAAGGTAATTTATTTCAGTATAGTATTTTTATGTTTTATCTGTTCATGTGTCAATATCATCAAACCAGTAGATGATTAAGATGTAACCATGGTAAAGTGCGCGCGCATGCGCGCGCGCACACACACACACACACACACACACACACACACACACACACACACACGGAGAAACACATGATGATTAAATAATGAATATGGGCTAATGTTGAGCAGGGACAAACTGGTAAAAAATTTGAAATGGAGTAAGAGTGTATTTCTGAGATGAAGTCTAACAGTTTTTCAAAGAAACACTAAAAGTAATGTGATTTCTTGAATATGGTCCAGAATGAAGTTTGAAGTTGAGCAGTAGTTTTGTCTTCAGTTATCCTTCTTAACAAGAGCTTACACTGAACGTGGCTACCCATACCTGTCATCTCAGCACTCTGGGAGGCTGGAGAGTTCAAGTGCTGCTTAGATAACATAGCCACTTAGTGAGACCCTGTCCCAAAATGATAATACAAAGATGTAAATGGTTGAAGATGTAGCTCAGTGCACAGATCCTGGGTTCAGCCTTCATAACAAACAAGTGAACCACATAGACTACAGTGGTTTTCCTATAACCTTTTAAAGCCAAGTTTGTCTTCTATATTTACTTTATATTTCGTGTATACACTGATGAATGAGGTCCAAAATACTCCAGGCTCTCTGTTGATTCCCTTTTATTTAGACAAAGAAATGAAGAATAAATGTCATTACTCAAAGAGTGTACTAGTTTTGTGTTTTGGATGTGCCAGAGAACCATCATCCTTGAATCCATGTGAATAAAAATAATTCTTAAGGTAGTGTGTGTTAGGATTTGCAGTGTTGTTCTGGAGGTGTTGATAATGTGGTAAAAGTATCCATTATATTCTGGAAAAGAATGCATGGTTTCATGGTCAGACCCCAGTCAGGTTTGGGAGAGTTTGTATGTATGTATGTATATATATATATATTTATATATATATTGATATATATATAAAATGACTTTCATCACCCACAAATCTTTCACACTATGTTTATTTTAAGGTGAAGGTATTAGAAGTGTACACCATTACTTTTAGAAAGTATTACCTAACTTTTTTTTTTTTAAACTTCAGGTTAAATTTTACTCAAATTGGTTTTAAACTATTCTAAGTGTGACATAGTTTTAAAATATCAAATTTATTGTGTTCGATTTTTTTGCTTACCACTGAGGTTTTGCTTAGCATCTGCCTGAAGAATACTATGTTTTTTCCAAGGTAATCATCACCAGAGGGTAAGTTATGTTCTGTTTATCTCAATGCAGTTGATGACCCGAAAACACAATGGTCTTGGATTCAATAAAAAGCCACCTACCACTTATATAGGAGGTGCATGAAGGTAGCTCTTTTCTGAGATGCTCAGCATCTTGAAATGCTTTGGATGTGGCAAACTGAAGATGAGTTCTCTTTCCTCATTTTTTTCCACAAATGCATCTTAAGCAAAAGATAATTCACATACTCTTGTTCCCTCCACTTTTAAATAATAAAAAAAATATTGCTTTGTAAGAGCTGTTTGATGTCTGGGAAGTCTTTTATGCTTTTTATTAGCGTATTTTTACAATAAATAAAAATAAAAAGAAACAGAAAACATGACATCATGAATTAGAGCAACACAAAATATCCAGTTCAACTCTGAGATATTTTAAAACAAAACATTTTTCTTGGTGTTGCAAGAGTAGTGCTCTCTTGGGGGCAGAAGTTGCAATCTGGTGGGATAAGCAGGGAAGAAAGTAATTGCTCTGGAAATCCCTCCCTTCCCTTCCCCTCCTTTCCCCACTTTCCTTCCCCTCCCCTCCCCCTTTCCCCTCCCCCCTTTCCCTCCCCTCTCCTCTGTGCCTTTCCCTCCCCTCCCCTTCCGTTTCCTTCCCTTCCCTTCTTGGCACTGGAGTCAAACTCAGCATTTTGTGCGTGCCAGGCAGGGATGGCACTACTCAGTTAAATCCTTGGCCCGAACATCTTCTAACTCCTTAATTTTTACTTTGACTCTGAGTTGTAGGTCAGTGCATCTACAAGTGAACAAATGAGAAACATTTTCTGAGATCTTAAATAATGGTCTACATGTCACAGAAGAATGGCAAGCCAGGTATTCTTGTATTTTTGTTACTCCTACTTCATTGTTTGGAGCGGGGATGCCCGGGAGTGTGTCCTCTAGATAAATAAAATGCCATGTTAAGATGTGACTTGGAAATATCTTAGTCATCATGCCCAAGGATGAGACCTATGATTGCCCCAAGAAAGAAGGAGTCTGTATCATGGATTTATTTTGAAGAATTCCCCAAACATTCATGGAGAGTTTGATCTCCAATGCACCAATGTTCATAGGTAGAACCGAGAGAGATAATTTGGTCATTAGAGCACTGACCTCTCAATGAGTTAACTCATTCATGAATTCATGGTGAATGAGCTATTAGAATATGGGCCCAGTCAAAAAAAGTAGGTCACTGAGAATGTGCCCTTTAAGGAAATATTTTGTTTTTCTCCTCCCTGTCTTTGGCCTTTTCTCTCTCTGCTTCCATAAAAGCAATTCTATTTTGCTATACATTTTCTGCCATGATGTTCAACCTTGCCAAAGAACTACAGTAATGAGGCCAAATTATCATAGATTGAGGCCACTGACACGATGAGCTAAAATAAATTTCCTTGTCTCAGGTATTTTATGATGGTGATGGAAAGCTAGCTCATACTTGCTCCTTTCAGTGTGTGTGTGTGTGTGTGTGTGTGAGTGTGTGTGTGTGTGTGTGTGTGTGTGTGTGTGTGTGTTGTGTGTATGTGTGTGTCTGAATACAAAAGCACTGGACAGGTGATACAATATGATGTGAGGTTGGAATGTAAGCAGCCTGTATTTCCTATATTATAGCAAAGGAAAACCAGAACACACAGTGATGGTAATGTGCTGCAGGATTTTATGATATGATTCATAGTATTCCTAGCCAAGTGATTATTTATTGGCATGAGGCAAGCTACCTTTATTTCTTTTTTTTAAGGTTTTTTGAGACAGGGTCTCACTTTGTGGTTCAGGCTGGCCCTGAGCTCAGCCTCAGACTCACATCACAGCAATCCTCCTGCCTCTGCCTCCCAAGTGCTGGGATGACAGGAGTGAGCCACCATGCCCGGCACTGTGGTATGTGGTAATTATTGCTGCTGGGGTGAGTCTCCACACCCAGTACTGTTATGTGGTTACCGGGGATCAAACCCAGACCCTTGCGCTTCCAAGACAGGAGCTGGAACCACTGAGCTATATCCCTGCCCAAGCTGCCTTTATTTCCAAAGGAGTACATATTTGAATAAAGTGGATCATGACATTATTTATTTACATAGTGTATTAGTGTGCTTTCTGTCACTGTAACAAAATACCTAACCAAAAAAAAAAAAAAAAAAAAAAAAAGGAAGAGGAAAGGCTGATTTTGGCTTACAGTTTCAGGGATCACAGTCTGTAGTTGTCTGGATCAATTGTTTTGGGGCCTGTACAAGATCATGATGGATAAGTGTAGCAGAGGACCACTGACCTCATAGCAGTAGGAAGCAGAGAGAAAAGGCGCGGGTGAAAAAGGGGTAAGGAGAAGATATAGCGCCCCAGGTAATGTCCACATGACCCATCTCCTTCAACTGGACTCCCTCTTGAGTCTTCATCACCTCTCTATCATGTTGTCGATGCACGAGTCTAGCAGTGGATTAATGCACTGGTGAAGTTAGGGTCCCCATGATGCAGTCAGCTTACAATAGCTCCACCACTGAACACATGAGTCACATCTTAGGTCCAAATCATAATTAGTGGATTACACTAATTTATTGAAAAAGAATTTTCAGTGACTGTACTCTGACTGGAGACATCATGAAATGTGACAGAGTGTGAGCACAATTTGGATGGGCCTCTCTATTATGCAGCTATGTAGGATGGAGTTCAAGAATAGTTGGAATGAAGAAAGGTCATATTAATGATACCATGCTCCATGGTATGTCATTCAGTTACTATTTATTGAAGAAAATAATTGCAAAATGGAGAATGTGAAAGAGGTGGTGACATTTGAACAGCAACCTAGGTTCTTCTGATACTAACTCTTCTATGAGCTTTCTCCTAGAAATCCCAGTTTTATTCATCATATAGCTTTCATGTGTGTAATCTCATAAGAATGTTCCATCATTTCTTAGTTTTTACTTTTGTCCTCTACTGAGACTTTGTCATGGAAGAAAAAAGACAAGAATATCCAACTCTTCTTCCATTCAATTATAAAAGCAACACAGAAAAATCGAAGAATTTTATAATATATTTGGAGAATGATGTGGTCAGATGAATGAGGACATAATTAATTTGTTTGAAGGTCAGAAATCAATAGTTTTTCCAGTAGATTTAGTAAGGCAACTGAATCACTTGGCTCCTAGGTTTTTGTATGCAGCACTTCCCCAGAGAATGTTGCTTTTACTCTTTTAATAACATTTCCATTCATCTTTATATTTGCATAGATTGTATCTCCTGCAAATAAGGAATATAATTGCTACAGTGCTTAATTTTTTTGCCTGTAACTACTGAAGAGCTACGTGATTTATGTTTTACTCTAAGTCAACATGAAACTTTACAAGCATTCAAATTACATTAATCATTCTGTCTAAGGGTAATTTTTGCATACCTTTCAACATCATTTCTAAGAATTTAGTGATATCCGGTAAGGGAGGGTAAGGCTTTAAGATCTTTTTTGTTTGCCAAGGCAATTAAGCAATTTGTACAGAAATCCCTAGCAGAGCAGAGGGCTCAGGATCTCACAAAGTCCAAGGAAGGGAGGTAGACATGTCATTGGCTGCTTTTACTGCCTAAGCTAAGAAAAAATAAATTAGAGGAAAAACAGTTACTGTGTAGTAGAGACTAGAAGGCAGGCGTGTCTTTGCATGATGATGATACTGGAGATAATGGTGTAGTTGTGTAGTGTAGGAAGTGATGTCTTTTTCTATGAGAGATCTCTCATCACATTAGCTAGATCACTGTTTATACACAGGTTAAAAGTAAGTCTTGGGACCTTTCTGTTTCCAGTGTATTCTACAACTTTGTTACTAGGCCTGTGAATGTGGATGACGGGTGTATTTGGTTTGTAAATATTTGCATTTTATAAAATGGTTATATCATCTGATTTAGTCTATCTCCATAAGCCACTGTTACTGCTTCATAGACATGCATTCAGTCACTTTGGTGTGGATGCCACAAGCCCATAGCTGCATAACCATTGTCATCAACGTGTGAGTCACCTCTTGAGGAAACTCATGTCACTGAGTCACCATTCATATCTTTTTTTTTTTTTTGAGATAGGGTCTCACTTTGTAGTTCAGGCTGGCTCTGAGCTCAGCTTCAAACTCACATGATAGCAATAATCTTGCATCTGCCCCTCGAGTGCTTGGACTACAGGTGTGAGCCACCACACCCAGCACTGTGGTATGTGGTACTGATTGCTGCTGCGTATGAGTCTCCACACCGAGTATTATATGTAGTTAATCAGAAATTGAACCCAGGTCCTTGCACCTGCAAGACAGGCGCCAGAACCACTGAGCTAAATCCCAGGCCCCCACCATTCATATCATATTTAAATGCTAAACCAACATGTTCATAGTGAACATGTTAAAGTCTTCAAAACAATCAGACTTAAAATTGGAATATCTCCAAATTACAGCAGATCTATTTGCAACTCTATGTCAGAACACTCTTCATACTCATAAAGAAAATAAGTAAAAGTAAAACAGTCAAAACAAGGTCTACAGAGAGTTGGTCAAATATTGTTTTATTTGGGATTTAATCGATTATTTTTTTTCATCTATTAGCCACAAGCTGAAAGGATTCATGGATTACAGCAAAAGGATATTTTTTACAAATTTTTTTTTATTTTTTAATCTTTATTGGTACATTACATATACGCATCATGATTGCACTCCATAATGGGGATTTGTACCAGTATAAGACACAACTTAATTCTCATTTTTTGCCATAGCCCTACCCACCCTGCCATCCCCCCCATGTACATAAAATTTGTTTCCTTACTTTTTTGTTACAATCTCATCATTTTCCCCCCTTCACCCTATTTTACATTGAGCATTTTCTATTTCACAACATATAACATACAATGCTAGGACTCATTTACTTCTTTATTTTCTCATACCAGAGAAAAGATGCAATGTGTACCTATCTGTGCCCTATTTATTTCACTTATGAGGATATCCTCAAGGTATGTCCATTTAAGTATAAATGATTCAAACTTATTATTTTTTATGGCAGAGTAATTCTCCATTCTGTAGAAGAACCACAGCTTTTTTATCCAGTCTCCAGTTGATGGACACTTGGCTTGTTTCCAAGTTGTAACAATCACAAATTGGGCTGCTATAAACATGGTGCACATATGTCACTGTGATATGAGTCTTTTAATTCTTTTGTGTATATACCTACCAGGGCAATGGCAGGATCAAATGGGACCTCCAATCCTAGCTTTTTGAGGAATCTCCAAACAGATCTCCACAGGAGTT
>PVIR01044687.1:0-11056 GCA_004026965.1 Petromus typicus
GTGTGGGTCTCCACACCCAGTATTGTTATGTGGTTACCGGGGAATCGAACCCGGGTCCTTGTGCTTGCGAGACAGGCGCCGGAACCACTGAGCTAACTCCCCGGCCCCTGTCTTTGAGGTTTTTGAGGCCCTTAGACAGAGGCGTACCTGGGCAATAACATTCTGTATTTGACGTTTTCACCAGTATCACACTTCCTGATAAGCTCAGTTTGGGGGCGTCAGGCCACAGGTGCCGAGAGAAGGGATTGCCCTGAGCAAGTTCCACTGGAGGCAGGTAGAGCTCTGAAGGACAAAACAGGCACGTTTGATTATCAAATTGATGGCAAAGACAGCATTGGCTGTGGATGGAGTGACAGTGTGTCCCTGATGCTTTCCTGGTGCTCGAGTCAGTCTTCTGGGTCTTGTCCATCGTTAGTCCTACAAACTGGAAGAGAAGATCCTAGTTCAGCAGCTAAACACGATCAGAATGTATGACCAGTTCATGGGAGGTGTAGTCCAAGTCCATGAAAACACTGACAAGGATCAGTCATCAGTCTTAAATGGTATTTAAGCTCTTTCCTGTTTTGGTCTTTAAAAATGCCTGTCAACTGCATAAAACGTATGATGAGAAGCTAGTGGAGTTTTTGGAGTTTAGTAAATGTGTCTTTTGCCATTATCTGGAGGCCCGCAGTCATTCTCCAGAATCTGACCCTTCTCAGAACTGAAACTGCAACTCACATTTATAGTGGCACAAGGCATGTGATAATGAAACAGGGACAACAAACATGGTGCACTAAATGTCGTAAAGCCACCACTTTTCAGTGTAAAAAATGTTACGTTGCTTGACGTGAAGTCCTCTGTGTCACCACCTCCTGGGTGAATTTCATACATCATAAAAGTATGGCAGTCATTTTGCCTGGTGTTCAGTGCTTGGAACGTTATGTAACTCAACAGAGGAGCATAATAAAGTGTTTGCTCTTCAAATTCTTGTTCCTGAGTTTTTCTTGGTAACATATATGAATTTCATGTAAAAATTCAAAAACGTGGAACATCTATTGTAATAATTTTTAAAAAATTTAGATACCATAGATTTCATCACACTTCATATTTAGTATTTTAGGTACTTAATATCCTGTTTTCCACAGCAGTCAAAATTGTTTTCTGATAGCCTTGAAACTTGAAGAACAGAATATAGTACCCTTTGTTTTAGTTTCTTGTAGTTTCTCAAAGATGCTTCTGTACTATTATCTTGCTTTGTGTGTTTTCTTTTTCTCTCAGTAGCGGGGATCAAACTCCGGAGCTTGGGTTTGCCGGGCATTGGGGCTCCATGGAGCTACATCCTGGGCCCTTTGAATGTCATTTTTGAGAAATTTGATGTTAGTCTGATTTTCTGGGCTTGGTAAATTATTTATTTATTTTTACCTGAAGTTTGTTTCCTATAAGTGTTTTTATAAGAATGTGTGTCATACTTGATCATTCTCGTTAACTTTTCTCAAGTATCAGTAGGGTCCTTCATTGTTTTTTGGAATGTAGTTTTAATATTATTTCTCTCTCTCTCTTTTTTTTTTTTTTTTTTTGGTC
Organism: Petromus typicus; assembly: GCA_004026965.1. Lineage (NCBI taxonomy): Eukaryota > Metazoa > Chordata > Mammalia > Rodentia > Petromuridae > Petromus > Petromus typicus. The sequence goes on from PVIR01044687.1 coordinate 1,561, forward strand.
CTGGGGAGCGAACTCAAGATCTTTTACCAGGCAGGTGTGGTGCCACTGAGATACATCCCTGGCCATTGTTTTTAGTCACTTAATGTTTGATCTCCTTTGCCTCATCTATTTCAATCAAAATGTCTTTATTTTCATTCTTTTTATAAGGGTGTGTGTGTGTGTGAGAAGGGGAGAGGGAAGCAGGTAGACAGACAGAGACCAAATGAGCAGACACTGGGTTGAACTGACGGTCTTTTGTTTGCTAAAGAAGCACTCTGTCACTGAGCTACGTACATCCTTTGTTGTTACTGAAGTTTTTATCTTGAGCTTCTTAATACATTCTTACCTTGAGACAGTCTTACTATGTTGTCCAGGCTAGAGTTGAACTTACAGCCCTCTTGCCTCAGCTTCCCAAGTAGCTGGGCTGTGAAGGTTGCACTGCCATAGTCTGCTTTTGTTCTTGTTGTGTTGTTCAATGGTGTTTATTGTTTCTTTCTAGGTTTTTTTTTTTTAGGTTTTTTGAGACAGGGTCTCGCTTTGTGGTTCAGGCTGGCCCTGAGCTCAGCCTCCAACTCACATCACAATCCTCCTGCCTCTGCCTCCTGAGTGCTGGGATTACAGGCGTGAGCCACCATGCCCGGCACTGTGGTATGTGGTACTGGTTGCTGCTGGGTGTGGGTTATGTGGTTACCGGGGAATCGAACCCGGGCCCTTGCGCTTGCAAGACAGGCGCCGGAACCACTGAGCTAACTCCCTGGCCCTCTTTCTAGGTTTTTATAATTTGATTTTTATTACTTTTAAGGTTTTCTCCCTTCTGCTTGTTTTTCTTTTTTGGTACCAGGGGCTGAACTCAGGACCTTGTGTTTGCCAAGCAGATGCAGTGTCAGTGAGCTACATGCTCGGCCTTTTCCTTTCTTTTTGTTTTGTTTTGTTTTAGGGGATAGTTCAGGGGTCGAACTCATGTCTTTGTATTTCCAGCATACGTGTGATACTGCTGGAGCTAAATCCTTGGCGCTTCCCTTCTATTTTTTTTTTTTGAGACAGGGTCTCACTTTGTAGTTCAGGCTGGCCCTGAGCTCAGCCTTAAACTCACATCACTGCAATCCTCCTGCCTCTGCCTCCCGAGTGATGGGATTACAGGTGTGAGCCACCACGCCCACCACTGTGGTATGTGGTACTGGTTGCTGCTGGGGTGAGTCTCCATGCCCAGTGTTGTATAAGGTTAACCGGGATCGAACCCAGGCCCTCGCACTTGCAAGACAGGCGCCGGAACCACTGAGCTAACTCCCCAGCCCTTCCCTTCTATTTTTAATAAACTCGTTTGTTTCTGGTTTTGCCCACTTTAGTGCTTAGTTTTTAGATTTCTGATTCAAGAGTTTTTTCATACCTTCAAATATTTAAGGATATTTAACTCATATTTTGGGACAAACCCATCGGCAGAAAAGCTTTTATTGTATTTTATGACTTTTCTGGTGATTTTGTGTATGCCTTTGTGTGTGTGAATTTCTACTCACCTGGTGGAGAGAGTTCCTAGCTGGAGAGTGCCTCTTCTGTCTCTGCAACCCCTGTGCGGTTTCTTTTAATGAACTGTAGTGATGCCGAGAGAGAGGCGGTGTTTTGCCTTGCTTCTGTTTTGTTCTGCAGGGTCAGTAATTTCCTTCCTCGTCCCCACTTTCCCTTCATTCCCGTTCAGTGCGGTTCTGCAGACAAGATGAGCTTCTCAGCAGCCTCTCAGTCCCGCAGTTTCTATCTGGCTCCGCTTCACTGGGCCTGTGCGCTGCTGTGCTGGAGCCTCTCTTCGTTCTTTCCTATGCGTTATTATCCTTTTCTGAGTCCGGGTTTTGTCCGAGTCCCTCTGGTTCCCTCCGCTTCCTGTCCTGCCTCACCGAGTCTTTTCCTCCTCACTCACTGCGTCCACAGGCTGCTCCAGGTGATTTCTGCCTGTCTTTGTTTTTCCTGTGTCCAGAGGTTTTTTTGAAGGAAGCTGTGTTCTCTGTCTCCTAATGATGCTAGTGTTGAGGCAGAGTCTCTATGGTTTTATTTATTTTTCTGAAAGGCATATTTTATTTCAGACACTGAAGGGGAAGATTGAATTAGGTTTCTTCCATTGTTCTACATATGTGACAAGTTTCAAAAGCCCTCTTTAGATGATATAATTCTATTTTATACCTGAAAAAATCCAAGAGTCAACTGGGATTGTTATAAAACTACAATAAGCATTTAGGGAATTCAGTCATACACAGAAATATAACATTAACAAATAGAAAAATGTAACTTTCTTATATACAAATAGCTTCAAAGAGTTTGTGGAAGTCTGCATATATAATATAAATAATCAGCAAAAAGGAAGCAAGCCCTCCCAATAAATAACAAAAATCTGGGGATAACTATAATAAGAAACGTGTAAAACTTGTCATAATTCCTTCCCTAGGGGTGCCAAAACAGAGTATCACAAACTGGGTGTTCTAACGCAATAGGAATTCTATTATCTCAAAGTTCATTTCCTCCATAGTCCTGAGGGGAAGATCTTTCTCTGCCTCTTTCAGTTTCTGGTAGACCCAGACGTTCTCTGACTTGTGACCCCATAACTAGGTGGCCATCTCCCCCTCTTTATTTTCTCCTCTTCCTAAAAGAACAGTAATAATATTGGGTTGGAGCCAACCCTAAGTCAGTGTGAGCTCTTCATTACACTTATGCGTAAAAAATCTTATAACCAAATAAAGTTACATTCACAAGTTCTGTGAGTTCAACTCACAGAACACTTACTGTATGTTGTAAGTTTTATGTCAATGTAGGACGATTTAACAATCTCTCTCCCAAGAGCTAGAGATGAGGACTTGGATACATCTTTTTTTTCTTCTTCTTTTGAGATGAGGTCTTGCTACATAGTCCAAGAGCCTTTGAGGCTGGACTCCGACTCCCGATCCTTCTATCTCACCCTCCCAAGAGTTGGATTACAGGGCTGGGGATATAGCTCGGCCCTGATATAGGTTCCGGTGATAAAGGTTCCAGTGCCTGTCTTGCAAGTGCAAGGACCCGGGTTCAATCCCTGGTAACCACATAACAATACTGGGCATGGAGACTCACCCCAGCAGCAACCAGTACCACATACCACAGGGCCGGGCGTGGTGGCTCACACCTGTAATCCCAGCACTCAGGAGGCAGAGGCAGGAGGATTGCTGTGATGTGAGTTTGAGGCTGAGCTCAGGGCCAGCCTGAACCACAAAGTGAGACCCTGTCTCAAAAACCTTAAAAAAAAAAAAAAAAAGAGTTGTGCTGGGTGTGTGAACCAGAGGGACTCGGACAAATTACAGGTGTGTATTACCATGCCTGGTTTATGTGCCTTTTTTGGAAGGTACAGTTAGCCTCCTAATACCTGCATAAGAAGACATTTAAATACCCTGTAGGAACACAGAGGTAGATTTTAATAAGTGGAAAGATATGCCATGTTCTTAGAACAGAAGACTCAGCATTATGGAGATGTTAGACTTACAAGTTGATTTAGGGAGAATTGATGCAATCCAATAAAAACATGTCAGACCCTCCCAACCCAGACTAAATGTACATGTTGCAAAGATCAGATGGAAAAATAAATAAAGCAATGATGGTCAAATAAACTTTGAAAAATAACAAAATAAAGTTGCTGGGGAAAGTCATGTATGGTGACACCTGCCTGTATTCCCAGCATTTGGGAAGCTGAGGCAGGAAAATCACTGAACACTCAAGGCCTGCCTGGACCACATGGTGTATTCAGGGCCAGTTTGAGCTAGATAACGAATCCCTCTCTCAAAAAAGACAAAAGAACAACAAATTGCCAGGGAATACCATTTAAGAACCTGTTGAATAAACACTATTATAAGTCCATTATGCTAGTGAGGGTATGAAGAAAAAGTACTTTTATATACCATATAAAGTGGACTATGTATTAAGTCCCCAATTTAGGAGTGAATCCTGTGCTTAGAGAACATTCATAAGTCAGATTCATTCCTAAGTCTGACAGACTGAGTTGAACACTTACTGTATGTTTAAGTTTTATACCAATGTAGGGCGATTTAATAATCTCTCTCCCAAGAGCGAGGCATGCTCTTGGTGGTCCTGCGTGTTACCAACCAATTTGGAAGACTTAAGGCAGAAGGATTAGAAGTTTGAGACAGGTCCTACTGTTTCCGGAGTGTGCACAACTCCATAGCCCGCTGGGATCATTAAGTACCAGTAGTGGATTAAAAATACAAAGTTGAGGGCCGGGGATTTAGCTCAGTGGTTCCGGCTCCTGTCTTGCAAGCGCAAGGGCCCGGGTTTGATCCCCTGGTAACCACATACAATACTGGGTGTGGAGACTCACGCCCAGCAGCAACCAGTACCACATACCAAAGTGCCAGGTGTGGTGGCTCATACCTGTAATCCCAGCACTCAGGAGGCAGAGGCAGGAGGATTGCTGTGATGTGAGTTTGAGGCTGAGCTCAGGGCCAGCCTGAACTACAAAGCGAGACCCTATCTCAAAAAAACGAAAAAGAAAAAGAAAAAAAAAAGTACAAAGTGAAGGAAAAGAAGATACATTGGAACAAGGGAAAGGGAAGAGATAGATAGCTACCGTGATGGGCAGGGGATTCCAGACAGATGTTCCCTTTGCTTCCAGCTGCTTTATTGGGTGCTGAGGCCCTTCCCCCACCAGGAACTTGCTGGGTCCAGGCAAGGGGACTGATTAGTCCTTGGGTTGTCACAGAATGACCCTAGGCACCAAGACCACTAAGTTCTGGCCAAGTGCTTATCATTGGAATTTATGTATTGATTAGGGGCCTTACATACAAGGTTGAGTTAGTAATTAAATAAGGGGCTAGTGCCCTCAAGTGGGAACACACATATATACATACACATACATATATGTTTTGACGGGGATGCTTTTATATAGTTCATTAAGTGCTGTCTCCTCAGTGGCCTCCTCTTGTCTCCTTTGCATTTTATTGAAGGTGAGAAGAGGGCGAGGCTCCCTTGGTGAGGGCTCCTACCTGCCTGGTTTTCTCTGTAGTCTGTTCATCAGCCCTCACTTGTCTTGTGAATTGTTTCCTCCTGCAGAGCTTTAACTCTTTCCAGAAAGTCCAATGAGGCCCTTAGTTTTTCCTTCCTACAGACCCTGCTCCTCTCTAGTCCTGACAACTTAGACCTGTCTCAAAGTAAAACCAGTAGGATGAGGGGTGTTACTCAGAGCCAGGTCACTTCCCTAGTTTGTGCAAGGCTCTGGCTTGGATCCCCCAGTACCACAAAAACAAAACCAAACACCTCTCATGATGCATGCATTGTTAATACAAAGCAATCCATATGTGAAAGGACATACGTACAAGATTATTCATTGTTCATAATAGCAAAAGATTGGAAGCCCAACTTTGAGCAAGAAGGAGTTGGCTAAGTAATGTTACATAACAGAATGTTAGACAGTGAAGAGGTCCTTTGTATATCTGTGTGGAAAGATCTTCAAACTGTATAGTTCAGTATTAAAAGCTAGGCATGGAACAGTAGATTTAGGTTTACGAAGAGTTGGAAAAGTAGGGTCTGGGAATGTAGCTTAGTGGTAGAGTGCTTGCCTAACATGTTCAAGACTCTGTTTTCAGGGGAAAAGTGCAAACTGTCTTATTGCTTGTATATGCCTCCTCTGGGGCAGAAGACGTAAGAAATATTAGAACTTTGTCCAGGCAGAGGCGCAAGTGGGGTAGGTGGAGCTAGGGAAAGCTGAACAGCGTCGTGAGAGTGACCTCCACTGTATGTCTTTGTATGTTGTCTGGCTCCTCTTTGTCATGTTAGTATATTAACTGTTGAACAAATCAAATTAATAATGTATCTGCTCTCTTTACTTTTTATTTTAAAATAATAAGCTTCAAAAAAATTGTAAAACTGGTGTAGTTAAGTACTGTATTCTCATCGCTCAGCTTTCCTCAAGCAATAATATCTCACATAATTATAGTATATTAATTATATCAGAAACTTGACATTGACACAGCACAGTTAACTACAGATGATCTTACTTGGATTTCAATAGTTTCTCTATGCACCCTTTAAAAAATGTCTTATATAGTCTTTTGACGTTATCATTTCATAGTATAGATTCATATATCCATCACCACAATTAAGATGCAAAACTGTTTCATTGCTAGGGAAAAGAAGCATTGCTGTAACATTTAAACAGTAGTGTTAGCCTGGTGGCGCACATGTGTAATCCCAGCACTCGGGAGGCTGAGGCAGGAGGATTGCTGTAAGTTAGAGGTCAGCCTGAACTACTTAACAAGACCCTGTCTCAAAAGAACAGGGATTTAGCTTAGTGGTTCTGGCAGCTGTCTTGCAAGCTCAAGGGCCTGGGTTCAGTAAACACATACAACAATGACAGGAGTGGAGACTCAGGCGCACCAGCAATCAGAACTACATACACACAGTCCAGATGTGGTGGCTCACGCCTGTAATCCCAGCACTTGGGAGACAGAGGCAAGAGGACTGCTGTGAGTTCAAGGCTGAGCTCAGGGCCAGCCTGAATTATAAAAGCAAGACCCTGTCTCAGAAAAACAAAACAAAAACAAAAATCAGCGATAATAAATCTGTCATTGGTAAATGAAAAATCCATGTCATACTATGGTACTGTCCAAGACTAATATTTAAATATACTAAAACAACAACAACAAAAATACTACTCCACATGTAAATACTTGTGTGAAAATGCATAGAGTGTGCTTGAATTACCAATAGTGAAGTGTTCAAATGAGACTTGAAGTATTCAGATGGGGAAACATCCTTATATCTTGAGATTTCTGTACCTAGAATAGTTTGAGTATCATCCTTAATTTACAAATTTTTAAAGAACATATATAAGCAAGAGCACAACTCTAAAGTTCAGTAATTTCTGTTAATGGCACTCCTCTGGTCATGAGGACTGTGGTGGAGGTGAAGGGGGTGAGATCTTAGACTAACTTGCTCTGTAATGTATTTTCTTCAGTACTGCTGATTTTTTAAAAAATCATGAGCATATATAATTTTTTTCATTGAAAAAAATTAAAGTGACAGTTTATATTAAGAAGGCATCTTCTCGGGGCCGGGGAGTTAGCTCAGTGGTTCCGGCGCCTGTCTTGCAAGCGCAAGGGCCCGGGTTCGATTCCCCGGTAACCACATAACAATACTGGGTGTGGAGACTCGCACCCAGGAGCAACCAGTACCACATACCACAGTGCCGGGCGTGGTGGCTCACGCCTGTAATCCCAGCACTCGGGAGGCAGAGGCAGGAGGATTGTGATGTGAGTTTGAGGCTGAGCTCAGGGCCAGCCTGAACCACAAAAAAGCGAGACCCTGTCTCAAAAAAAAAAAAAAGAAGGCATCTTCTCTCATCAGCAGTCAGTACCACATACCACAGTGCCAGCCATGGTGGCTCACACCTGTAGTCCCTGTATTCGGGAGGCAGAGGCAGGAGGACTGCTGTGAGTTTGTGGCTGGCCTGGGCTACATAGTGAGCTCAGGGCCAGACTGAACTACAAAGCAAGACCCTGTCTAAAAAAACCCCTCCAAAACCACAAACAAACAAACAAAAAAGAGGGCATCTTCTATAGGACATTTTAAGTCATATTAACAATAACTGTGATTTCAGTATGTGCTTTTCATATCTACATATTACATTTACATGTAAATACACATCTGTGCATATACATGTAGCTAGAAGTGTGTGTGCTGGTACCATTTTTTTCTCTTTCAGTGATGATTTTTTTTTTCTTCTTAGTGATATTCTTATATTTGAATTATTTTACAGTGATCATGTATATCATTCTCCCTTCCCCAAAGTTGTTTTTAAGAAGAAAAGGTGAAAAAAGGGAAAAAAATCTATACCCCACTTAAAATTTGAGAAAATTGTTGACATCTTTTGCTGCCTTTGAATTAGTCAACCTTTGACTAATTCTAATGTTAGGCTTCTAGTTCTGTAGAATTTGCAAAGGAGTTATGACTTTTATTTTAGTATATAGTAGATGAAAAAAATTAAGTGGGCCAAGAGCTATGCAAGTAAAGCCAGTGTTCTTATACTGTACCCTTTTTCAGAAGTTTCTTTTTTAAAATTTTTTTTCATTTTTATTTTAGTTTTTGAGACAGAGTCTCTCTTCGTAGTTCAAAATGGCCCTAAACTCACCATGTAGTCGAGGCTAACTTTACCTTGAACTTACAGCAAACCTCCTGCTTCTGCCTCCCGAGTGCTGGGATTATAGGTGTGAGCCATCACGCCTGGCATTGTGGTATGTGGTACTGGGGCTCAAACTCAGCACCTTGCACTTGCTATGCAAGCCCTGTACTCCTGCGCTACATTCCCAGCCATGCATTGAGACTTTGGTTGTCCAATTTTTGTCATTTTTGACCTTACTACATAAATCAAACATTTTATGCTAGTATAGTTATATACGCACATTAACAACAAAACTGTATTTAAAAACTCATCTAGTCTGGTGAGAGTGATAGTCAGGATAAGTGTTAGCAATGGTGTTACTAGTGCAAAATTCTGTGGAGTTGGAAACAAGACCTTGCTAGGCAGCATATGTGCAACAGGTGATCTGATCCATGTAGCCATTGTGCGCAAATGAATTAATGGTTTAAACTTTGGCTTATGCTGCTTAATCAAAGAACCTTTGTTAGGTTCTGGGCACGATTTTGAAATATGATTTTCTAAATTTGGCTGATCTCATATACAGTTGCTTCTTTGGATAGAGATAAATGAATATTGCCTCCTAGACATTTTGTTTTGATATTTAAGAACAAATAATAAAGATTGAGAATCTGTAAAAGTTCCAAGTGTTTGAAATGGAGGTATCCTTTGGGTTTTATTGTGGGGCGTATAGAGGAGCACGTTAGTGATCTGGGTTTTTGGAGAATGGGGAGGAATCCTCGAGTGAACTCCCTTGGTAAAGTAACGCTGTGTCCAGTTGCCTTCTTGTGTTAAGCTGCCAGCTGCCCGCTGTTCTGTCAGGGAACTCATCTCCGGCAGTGCTCACCCCTGTTTCCTTTTACACAGCCTTCTGGTGAGTACAGCTGGTTTCTAGCTTAAAAATCCAGATGAGCAAATTTACTGGTAACTTTATGTTAAATAAAATCAGTAAGGTGAGAGAAAGCCCCTACACTTGAGTTATTAGTGCCTGATTTATAGAGAGCTATTTTGTATTCTGGGAATGTTTTTTTTCTTATTGCTGAGCTTATAAATTTATTCCAATCAGTAAAGTGGTTTGATTGCTAGACAAATGGATCATAGATAACAAATATGTATTTATCTGACACAATCAAGAAGCAAAACAGCTTTTGAGTTTTTAAAGAGTTACAAAACATATCTGATATTGCTGGTTGTTAAAGAATTAGAATGCCAATAATTTTTACTTGTTCTTTGGAAAACACAGTTTTGCATCGCTGGTCCAGACGCTGCAGCGCTGTTAAAACCTTTGAGAGGTTCCCGCTAACTGGTTTCTGTCTTGTGCGATCAAGCTTCTTTCTAATCCCGTCTCTTCGCGCCTTCTCC
>PVIR01044688.1:0-11126 GCA_004026965.1 Petromus typicus
ACAGTCACAGGTGAGGTCACTGAAAATGAGTTCCTCCCCTCCCCTCCAGATGCCCCAGCTACAAAATATTTTCAGAGCCCTGAATTTGGGACAGCCCAACTTACTGCAAATATAGGTGCACAAAAGCCCCAGCAGAGAGCCCAAGATCCTCTTCATGACCCTCCTAGGCCTGGTGGTTCCAGTTAGATGCACTTAGTCATCTCAGGGCACTGGTGTCATGACCAGGCTCTAGAACTTCCCTTTTTCCAATAGCCAATCAGCTCCACAGAAGAGCCTGCCCAGGCCCAGACACTGAATCCCCCACAGCCCTGTACAGGAAGCCCCTCCCCCACTGAGACCTCTGAGAAGCTGGGCGGAGCCTAGTGAATGGTGGAGGGAGACAGAAATGTCACTGGTCTATTACCAGAGGGAAATTTGCTGATAACCCTGGAGTTGAAAGGAGCATGAGGAGGCATTTGAAGAGGAAGGAGAGGCACTCCTCCAGAGAACAGCTCAATCATATTAATGATCCCAGGGACCATCACAGAAAGGACACGCACATACATGTACTGCAACCCAGAAAAGAAGGGTGTGTTCTGTCCAATGAGGCCTTATAACTTGTGAATTAATTTACGTGACATTCATTCCAGGCACACTAAGTAATGAAGCTGTAAAAGCTCTAAAGTATATACATACTGTTGCCTTCTTGTTGCCTTCTCATTACATCTCTGTGTCTGCGTTTCCCTTCTTCTTACCTTCGCTTTCTTCTAGCTATCAGACAGGGACAGAAAAAATATTAAAGAAAAAGCAGCACAAAATGGTTTTGCTATCATTTTAAACATGTAAACTACAGCTCAGATTTTTCTCTATTATGCAAAAATCTAAGCAGTCATTTTGTTTTTAAAAATTTTTATCCTAGTCTTTGGAATTTTCAATCTTACCTTGACTTTATATGCTTCATTGATCCAGGAACATTTTGTAAGAGATACAGACAATAATGCAGATAGAAGTTATGATGCCCATATGCTTAGATATATACGTGATAGTTGCAAATGTTGGGGACATAAGGAAAAGTGTCCAATTTGTATCACGGTGTCATCAAGTGATCTGTCACATTTGGAAGGCAGAGCTGTTAACCAAAAGGCATATTCAGCAAAAAGTGGTTCCTTTGATACTAATAATGCCTTACTTGTCCTCATACACAATAATTCTTCCCTTCTTACTATAACTAGCCCTCATATCCGTGTTCAGAACACTGCTTCCTAAACCGTAGAGGAAGGAACGTTTTGTGAATCTATTCCGTTAAACAGAAAGCCATTTTCAGGTTATGCAACAGCACCCTCCAGCGGCCAAGAAGAGAACTAGGGGGAGGATCTGGAGGCGAACTTTCCTAGCTTCCATCTGACCTTCCTTCAGTGAAAACTCAAAAGTTTTATCGTCATGTACAGAGGAAGATTTATGTTTCTGTAAGGTCATAAACTTAAGAATTTTTTTAAAAAATACAAAATGTGAATTAAAATGGTCAAAAAAGAATTTTTTAATAAGAAATAAAATTACTTTGGACTAGAAGGACTGAGCAGTCTTTGCACTGGCTATATCCCAAGGCCTTTTTGTAACGTGTGGGATGTAGAGGGGAGCTTTTGTGTTATGTTTTTGTTGTTGGTTTTTTTATATATATTGTTTTGTTTTGAGACAAGATCTCACTAAGTCATTAAGTTGCCCAGACTAGGATCAAACTTGTTATCTTTTTGCCTCAGCCTCCCAGAAATTGGCTTACAGACATGAAGCAACATACTCAGAAAAATTACCAATTTCTCAAACCAAATTCAAGAAACAAATACCACAGAATTCAGAAAGCTATATTATAGTATATTACTTATTTTTGAGCCAGTCAATGGCTGCCACAGAAACTGAGGCTCAAGCTGCCAAGTGGCAGGACCCTGCTGAGTTACCTGCACCTGAGGTCAGCGTGATGCCAGTTAAAACCCTTTCTTCTAAATCATCGCTTCCCACTGACCTTGTGGATTGCTTGCTAATTGCATCTGGTCCCAGTGCCGGTTTATTCTACCCTAGCAGGATAAGCAGTGCCCGCTCCCTAGCAGCCTGCCTGGCACCCTCGTGCCCCGTGTTCAGCAGTAATTCACTAGATAGTTCAAGTCTCTCCTGCTCCCTGTTCTCACAATTGTATCCACTGAATGCTGGAGGCCCTTGGGGGCCTTTGTCTTTGCTGTCATTAGTAACACTGATTGGGACCAAGACTCATCTTCACTGTAAGTCTTGTTCTGTCTGTTCCTTTTTATTATTATTATTATTATTATTATTATTATTTACTGTGTTTATTGGTACATTTTACATGTACATGATAGTCACAGTCAACCTTCACCAGTGCTGTGGTGAACAGGACCCTCGTCAGGGATCCTCAGCGTGACTCACTGGAGGCCGGGTCCTCCCTGGCAACTCCATTCCCAGGACCCTTACAGTGTCCAATGGTTGACTGGAATGAGACACGTTTCAGCATCTCTGTCTTTATAGTGTATTTGTTCCCTTCCCTTAACACACTGAGCAGACATGAAGTAAGTTATTTACTGTGTTTATTGGTACATTTTACATGTACATGATAGTCACAGTCAACCTTCAATAAACCTGAAGTGTTACGTATAATAAAACCAGAGAATGTGGCTAAGAATATTTGTCTCTTCCCCTAAATTGGAAGCTTCCATTGGCTTTTCTCCTCTCCAGGGATTTCCTTATCTCCTTACAAGGAAGAAGTTGGAGCAGCCAATTCTTTTGTTCAGTGTCTATTTATGAATCAGAACTTATTCATGAAACTGACTGAAAATCTACAACTTCAGCTTCCTCTCCCATGTATGACTCTTGCATTCCTAAATCTTTGCCTCCTTGTGATAAGCATATCTATATGTACTTGGTTCTCTCTCTCTCTCTCTCTCTCTCTCTCTCTCTCTCTGTTTCTCTCTCTCTCTCTCTCTCTCTCTTGCCCATATGCATGAAAAATAAGTTAACTCATGACCAGATTGAAGGATGGCCTGTCTCTGTCTAATATCCTCCTAAGAATTATCAGCAACATTTGTGGACTCAGATGGAAATTTTTTAAAAATCCTATGCTATGGTTTGCATGTGGCTAGTTCTCCCTAAAGTGATGACACTCCTGGAAGTCCTGGAACTTTAGGAGTTGGAGGACCTACTTTGGTCATTTAGGTTGTGGTCTTGAAGGGAACCATAACTTTGGAACCATAATTTAAATAGCAGTTCCTCTTTACAAGTGCAATGCCTCCAGTATTTCACTGTATTCATGCAAAGCTAACCAATACACTCTGTTTGGACCTTAACTTCCCAACCTTCCTGCCCAGGAGGTAAGCAAGTGCTAGTTTAGCTACAAATCCTACTTTTCTTTCCATTTGCTTTATGGTATACACATCTCCCACAGGAATCCTCCTGAGAATAAAGTAACATTAATCACACATACACATATAAATCACAGTGTTTCATGCCTTCTTACTCTGGGAACAACCCCCATGACTGAGAAAATCATGACAGAGAGGTAAATCATGGTTTTTCAAGTGAAGTGAAAAACAAGAGAAAGTAGGTGGTGAAACCCGGTATAAAGCAATAAATATAAGGCATAAATGTGAGAGAGAGAGGGAAAGAAAGAGAGAGAAGAGAGGGAGGGGAATGAGGGAGAGAGGGAGGGAGGGAGGCAGAGACAGACAGACAGACAGTGAGAGACAGAGAGAGAAAGAGAAAAAGAGAGAAACACAAGGAGTGGAGATAATACAAATGTAAACCTTTCAGATTTCTCAAAGTGGTAGGAAGAGAAATGAGAATGTTTGTAAGAGTCAAAGAGGAAATATCCCAGGAAGTAGCTAAAATTCCAGAGTGTAGCTTATAAAGGAGGCCTAAGTAAGAATAAGTGGTCACTAATTGTTTTAAAAGCTGAGAACAGCTATTTTTAATTTCTCTTATTTCCCAAACACAGGTCATTGATACACTTGTGACATCATTACTAGGAGGGAAATTGGGCCAGAAATTCTTCTAGCAAGTTATGCTCCAATAGAATTGAGTACATATGTTCTCCAAAGGATGTATATAATTGTTAATAGCCCTGTGACTATCGCCAAAGTCCAGAGAAGTACAAGTGACCATTCTGATGGATGGTTATTTACTTACACAGTAATACAAACATGAAGATATTGATGAACACTGAATTTATAGTTAAAGGTGCAGCCAAGGTCCTAGCCACCCCTCTAAGCTGGCACGGGACAAGAAGGAAACACTCAGCCTTCCCACCCACAGATCTCTTGGCACTTCTTGTGCAGGGGCCAAAATCAGTATGATGCCAAGCACTAAAAGGAGCCTGGGTGACTCAGCTCATGCAGCTGACCTATTACAGGACAGCACAGGAAAGGTAGGAAGCACGTATGAGTCTGGGTAAAAGGGGATAGGCCACAAGTAACCCAAAAAGGAGCCAAGGACAGGCTCAGTCCTATTTTTCTTGTTCCCATCTCAGTCTTCTCAACCCATAATACAGCTCAGGTTATGAAAGTACTGAATGAAAAGAACCAAAGAGAAACATCCATGGCTTCTGATAAGAACCGAGAGTTTTTTCTGGGGACAAAAGTTTGATCAAGTTTCAGGTGGGAGATAATCCTTTGTCTGTCTCATGCTACTACAGTTCAGTTTCATAAACATGAGATTAGACTTTCCACTTGTCTTCCTAGACCAAGAGGCAGTTTGGATCTCTCCAGCTCTATATACACAGAGACCAACATGAGTCCTTCTTGTGAGAGGCATCAGTGGTCTTTGCATTCAGGTCTTACTTGCTTTACAGAAAAATAAATAATGTATTTTAGTTTAAATTAATATTTCCTTAAAGAAATTGTGTGACCAAATCTTGGCCTCTTTTCTACTGTCTGAGATGAGTTGTCAGAGAATGAAATCCCAACCTCAGGTGAGCACTGTACCACATTACTGGGACCGTAAGGTTAGGGGGAGGGCAGAGGAAACCCAATGTGAAGATGAGTCGTCCCTGGGCACAGCCCTTCCACTCCAGACTGCCTCCTGTCTCTTATGCACTGAGGGCCAGGCAGGAAGTTGCCCCCATTGCTTGATCTCAGGGTCCTCACACAGCCGTGTCTCCTGAGCAGCTTCCTGAAGCAAAGAGTTGGTGGAGAGTTGTATTGAAAATTTTGCAGCAGAGACCAAAGTGAGGCAAAGCCTAGTTTTGTCATGGAAACTAAAACAGGATAATAAAAGCAGCTTCAGTATCCTTTGCTTTTTTTTTTTTTTTAAGGTTTTTTGAGGCAGGGTCTCGCTTTGTACCTCAAGCTGGCCCTGAGCTCAGCCTCCAACTCACATCGCAGCAATCCTCCTGCCTCTGCCTCCCAAGTGCTGGGATTACAGGCGTGAGCCACCATACCCGGCACTGTGGTATGTGGTGCTCATTGCTGTTGGGCGTGAGTCTCCTTGCCCAGTATTGTATGTGGTAACCGAGGATCGAACCGGGGTCCTTGCGCTTCCAAGACAGGTGCCGGAACCACTGAGCTAAATCCTCAGCCCCTCCTTTGCTTTGTTTTTAAATGTTTGCATGACAATCCTGGTTTCTCAGATTTTAAATAGCAGCTAAATAGCAGAAGAGATACGTTGGTAGAGGGAAATCACACTTCAGCGTTTTCAGGAAATGTCAGCAATGAGAAGGTCTCCAGTCTGAAAGAGAAAGAAGTGTTTCAGGTCCAGCTCTGGCACTTCTGGAGAGCAAAATTGTTCTCTTCAGTCTTACACCCACCCTTCCTGCCTGCGCTTAACTCAGGACCTCTGAGGGCTCTAGGAATGTGAGCTCAGACAGGCTCTCATTGTTGGGGACACAACTGTGCCCTGCCAAGGCTGCTCCCCTCAGCCTCCCGCCCCTCTGGGTTTGTGTTAGGCTCCCCCTGCATCTCTCTTCACTGTGTGCCCACGGCGCAGTAGTACACGGCAGAGTCTGCCAGCTGGAGGGAGGGCTTCTGCAGGTGGAAGGAGCTGTGGCGCTTGTTGAGAGTTGCCTGGAAACCTCGGTTCTCCTCCCGCTGGTTTTCGGTGGCGCTCCTCAGGAGAAGCTGAGGAGCTGTGTTGAAGTACTGGACGTACCAGAAAACAAACGAAACTGAATAGGCAGTCTGGTAGGTACAGTTGAGGGTCAGCGGGGTCCTCTCTGAGAGAATAACCGGACCTTCTGTCTGGGTTACTGAGTCTCCACGGCTGCATCCTAGAGAAAAAAAAATACTGTTATATAGGGAAGGAAGCTAAAGTAGTTATGATCATAGGGAGCTGAAATATCGTTAGTGCTTAGGGAAAAAAGTTACTTACTGGACGTTAAGAGTATCACAAGAAGAGAGCAGATGACAGAAAGCATGTTAACAGAAGGAAATAATCTTCGATATTTGTGACACGGTTCAGTGGGATCCTATAGAAACCCTCACTAAGAGAAAGAAGAACTCTTTTCTGTACAACAGCCGTCTGTCTGGTTACTGTAAACATGACGGAGCTGTTGAACCGCTGCCTTCCGCAAAAGTAAACCATGTACAAAGACGTGGTGCCATCTGGTGGTTATTCTGAAAATTTCACTTTGCTCTTGTTATGTTTAAAATACATATAATGTTCCCCCTCCCTCCACAGCTGATCTGTTCCAAGACTCTGAGAGGACGCCTGAAGTCACGTATAGTACTGAACGCTAAACATACGCCTTTTTACTATACATTTATAATATAATAACGTTTGTTTATAAAGAAGGTATACAAATTAATGCATTCTGGTGCAACACATCGCCATCAACTGAAACATGTTTGGGGTTCATCATGCTTTTTACGCGCAAATATTTTCTATCTTAATCAAGCACTTGCCATGCACTGTGGCTGTAACGTTTCCAGTTTCAGGTGTGGTAGCAAAGCTGACAAAAAAAAAAAAAGGATTGAAGTGTGGATCATTGTAAACCATGAACGTGCTGACATAGGGGTGATTCTCACCCTGGAAGGACAGAGCACAGCCATGCACGATTTCATCACTCTGCTCAAAAGGCATGTATTTGAAACTTCTGGGTTGTTCATATCTGAAATTTTCCATTTAATATTTTCAGATAACAAGTGATAGCATGTAACTAAAAGAGAATTAAATAATAGACACCATTGCAAAATGGCTTGTGAGAAAGATAAAGAACAATAAAATAGTCCTCTAAGAAACCATTAACATCTGCTTTATGCAATCACAGCTAGACTTGAACAATATTCAGTCACTTCTACTTGCAGTGCATTCTCGTGGTGCAGAGATCTCCCCAAATAACCCAAGGAACAACAACATTCAAGTGGACTATCTCAGGCCCTTTGCTTCCACTTGATTCCTATGGATAAAGAAGGATCTCTGCCTAGAAAGTCCTCCTCCTTCCCACCAGTTCACCTATTACCCCTATCCAGCCCTGAGTCCCAAGCAGCACATTTCCTCCATCATCCAATGCAGCGCTTCAGCTGCATGAAAGAGAATGATTTCTGCTGCATTTGTGAAATACGATAAAATAAATTACTATATCCATAGAGAATTGAGCAAGCATACTTCAAGCTTTTAATCTCTGCCTGATTTGCACCCACACGGAGGAAACTGAAGGAAAAAGAGAACAATAGACCAAATAATCTGCAGAGCTCACACAGTGCTAGGCAGAGAGTCCACAGACATTGCCATACATGAGGCCAACTGTGAATCCTCCAAAGGCTGGTATGTTAGTGGTGGGATAAAAAAGTCCTAGGATCCAGATTATTAGGTTAAAAAAAAATGAAGTCTCCTAAACAAACCAGAAGGACCTTTGGTGGGATGGAATACAAATAAGACAGTCTACTTCCCAGACACCAAAGGCCAGGCAGCAGCCAGTAGCATTCGTGCTTTCTGTAACATTCACCTGTACCGAAAACTGTATAAAAATGCCTAGACCTGAATAGCTATTGTATTTCTAACAGTGCAGGGCTCTTCATCCTGTTCTTCTGAATAAATATGCACTTGGTCTCCCCTCCCCGCAAAAGAAGTCTCTATCCAATGATATAACATTCATATATGTAGCATCACCAGAACTGTTAGACGTGAACAACCAGGAGAATTTCATTCATAGCTAGGAGGAAAAAATGTAAATAGAAAGAGACCAGTAGAAAGAGATGATAGAATTATCATAATAAAAGGAAATAATTAGTGTAAATCATTTAAATTATATATAATGCAAATATATTAAATGACCAAAGAGCTATAGGAACATAAAATTAGAAAAATGAAAGATATATAAGGGTCCAATGGAACTCCTAAAAATGAAAAATAAATTAGGATTTGCATCATAGGAGAAAATCCAAGAAAAAAATCAGTAGACTTAAAGAAAGTAGAAACTGTTCAAACTGAAGGAAGGAAAAAATAAGTTGGAAAAAGGAATAAGTCTATGAGCTGTGAAACAAAATCAAGGGACTTTATATGCATGTAATGGAAGCCTCAGAAGAGCCCCCAGGGGGAAAAGGGAAAATATTTAAAAGAGCTGGAAATTTTCAAGGCTTAACAATAATCCCACTAACATAAGAGAAAAGAAATGGAAAGATGTTTTATTCCATGGCTGATTGTACTTGCCTCCATCTGTCCTGTGTTCTTTTGCCAAAATACTTGAGGCAAAGTACTTTATGAGGAAAAATGCTTATTTATCCCATAAATCAAGAGGCCAGAAAGTCACAGCACAGCACTGGCCTCTGGCTGCAACACAACACAGTAGAGGGCATCATGGGACAGGGCATGTGAGAGCCAACGGTGAGGAAGGAAAGACAGCTCGGGCAGAGAGGAACCAAGACACTAAGAGCCGCCTCAGGTAAGTCATCTTGCCCATGAGGCGCAGCTCACACCGGAAGAGCCAGTCTGACTCAGTCTTGCGAGAACCTCAGTTCAGAAATGGCAGTGCATGATGGCCTGTCCTCCAAATGCTCCAGTTCCCACCAATGCCTACTGGGGAGGAAGCGAGCTTTACTGGGGAACAGAGTAGCCAGTCCATATCAGTAATTAAGTTTCTGCAGCCCAGTGATAGAAAGAAATGATGAAACCAGGAAGTGAGGATGAAAAGGGTCACACCACACACAGGGATCGAAGGGCAACTGACTTTTCATCAGAAACAGTGCGCATCAGAACATAATCCAAGGGCTGAAAGGAAAAAGCCCTAAAAAGAAAATTGTCTAAAGTAAAAAAAAAAAAAAAAAAAAAAACTATAAAGCAACATTGTTGGGTTTCTAACATAGGCAGAGTAAAAATGAATGATAATGATAACACAAAAGGAGGAGGAAGGTCTTAGTTTCTTGTGCTCTACCTTAAGCAATAAAACATCATTTAAAGCTGGACTGAGACAAGTCAGACATGTACTCTGTGAACAACCAGTTCTCAGCTTTCTGGATCTCAGGCTCTGAATAGTCTCACAAGAAGCTCCAGGGAGGGCCGGAGATTTAGCTCAGTCATTCCAGTGCCTGCCTAACAAGTGCATGGCCCCAAGTTCAATCCCCTGTAACCACATATCACAATGCTGGGTGTGGTGGCTCATTCCTGTAGTCCCAGCACTCGAGAGATAGAGGCAGGATTTCTGTGAGTTCGAGGCTTGCCTGGGCTACAATGTGAGTTCGGGACAAGCCTGACCTATAAAGCAAGACCCTGTCTCAAAAAAAAAAAAAAAAAAAAAAAAAAAAAAAAAAAAAAAAAAAAAAAAAAAAAAAAAAAAAAAAAAAAAAAAAAAAAAAAAAAGAAAGAAAAAGAAAAAGAAGAAGAAGCTCCAGGAGGCTTTAGCAAGCTGTTGTTTGTGTGGATCATGTTGTTTGTGGAGATGGATTCCATCACAATGCTGCAGCACACAGCATGCGGTCTGGAAAACTTGCACATACAACCAGTGTGACAGTGACAAAAACAAATAAATTTGAATGCCTTTATACAGCCTGTCATGCTCCCTGCATATTTATTCAGAGGAATAAGAAGAAATGTTCCTGTGCTGTCAGGGAAGGACTTTCCAAAACACAGAAATACTATAGATATTCAAGTTCAGGGGTTTTACACAGTGCTTAGGTTTTTTGGCCCTTCCATCTCCCTGTCCCTTGAGTCCCAGCCTCTTGCTATTTGACTTCCAGGCTTAGGCCTCTGACACACAGCAATGAGGAGGGGACAGTGTGAGAGTCAGAGGCCTGAGTTACCTTCCAGTGGGGAAGGCCTGAGATCTTCTCACTGCGCTTCCATCTTCTCAGGTTCATCTCCTCAATCTCTGACTGGCTTTCAGAAATATCTTTCACTGTCTTATATTGTATTTTTCTTTGAAGAAACAAATTTAGTTTCACATTAATATATTTTTAATTTTACTAAACATTTCTTTTAAAGTTATCCATTTTGATTGAGGGTTTAATTATTTGAGGAGAGCTTTGCAGATTAGTTGGAGGCCTATGTAATTATGATGAAACAGCAGTACTTGTAGACTATTGCAGCTCCCTCTGCCAGCCCCCTATGAGCCTTTTCACAATAATATACCCAAATATAGAGGAAAAATTAAGTCATCCTTTCCTTAAAGGAACTTACCCACTTTCCTCCTTTGTGCTACCCAAAGCTAGAGTTTTTGGAGACAAAATGGTATGTTTCTTTCACGAATTCAGCTTTTGTTACAGAAGTTCCTAACACAGAAACAGCATGCCTGAGCCAGTCCTCAAGCTGGAAGGTGAACTTGTTTAAATAAAGTTTCTCAGTTCTACAAAGCATCTCAAGTGCTTTGTCTGTGCTGAAAGAGATATAGAAGCATAAGCACCCTTCACAAAACAGAATTTTTAGGCTAATGAGACATAGATTCGCATTCAGGTAATTTGCTGCCGGGCACTTGAATGACATGAATGGGCACCACGCTCAGCAGAGCTGGCTGCTTCAACTCACCTCTCACCTCCGAACAACAGCTTCTTGTTCAGGAACTGAGAGGAATTCTCTGTACCCTGACATGTTCACGAAGGTTTTATGGGGAGCAAATGAGATGTTGCTTATGAAAGCACAAAACCTAAGCACAGAGCCTTGCAAATGTTCACAATGTGGATTCACCCATAGAACTAGCGCCCAGGTAGCAAGAGTGATCATTTCCA
>PVIR01044689.1:0-11093 GCA_004026965.1 Petromus typicus
TTAAACAGAGCACTTCAATCGAGGTTTCTTATAAATTAAAAAGCACTTATAGAACAGGTGAAAACATGAAACTAGTACTTTACGCGTTATGAAAGAAAAGCTCTAAAGTATATTCAGTGGAATTTATTTACTATATTTCTAAAACTGCATTTACTTGATAAACTAGAAGTCTTTAAAACAAGTTACCAGGAGAAAAAAATCCTTCCTAGAAAGTGATTTCAAGGCATTGTGAGAGGAGGATAGCAATCCTCAGAGAAATCCTGGGCAGGAATCAAAAGGGAGGAGCTATTTACAAAAATTAAAATTTCAGTGTCATCACTTGTCATCCAGAGACTGGGCACTCATAGTCTGAATTCACAGAATTAATGGGAGTGCACAGCTCATGGAAGTGGGGAAGGCAAAGCACATTTGTTCTTTCCCAACTGTATCTGCAAAAGCAGGCAAAACTGGGGCCGGGGAGTTAGCTCAGTGGTTCCGGCGCCTGTCTTGCAAGCGCAAGGGCCCAGGTTCGATTCCCCAGTCACCACATAACAATACTGGGTGTGGAGACCCACACCCAGCAGCAACCAGTACCACATACCACAGTGCCGGGCGTGGTGGCTCACGCCTGTAATCCCAGCACTCGGGAGGCGCAGAGGCAGGAGGATTATGATGTGAGTTTGAGGCTGAGCTCAGGGCCAGCCTGAACCACAAAGCGAGACCCTGTCTCAAAAAACCTAAAAAAAAAAAAAAAAAAAAAAAAAAAAAAGCAGGCAGAACTGAGTTAAAAGGAGGAAACTTTGAAAAGCAAGGCTGGAAGTCTCTTCCACTCGGGCTGTCCATAGTGTAGACAGAAACAATGAGCACCATCCTCCAGGATCCCGACCCGCTCTGCCTCCCTCCTCTGTGCTGTCACTTCAGTCACCAGGAGCAGGACATCTTCTGAGCAATGTGGAGAATACTGGAGAAGATTAATTGAACTGATGGTGTTGCTGACCTTATGAAAAACAATGTTACAGCTATCTGATGTGTCTGAAGATTTTAATTGTACAATTCCCCTTTGATAGGAAGAGTTTGCATATCCACTGCAAAATGACAAAAATCTTTTTTTGAATATTTTTTAATTGAAAAACAGGTTCCGTCTCCCAGGAAATAACAGTACAAAAACTGAATTTGAAGTGCTTTTGTCTGTTCTTTCAGCAAAACATTGCACCTTACAATTTGTCCTTTGAAAATATTATCTAAAATTTATATAGTCTTAAATAGATGACTTCTACGATTTTATCATATGTTTGAAGACCAAACAAATTGTATTTTTTTAAGATGTTATTTTTTTCCCTTTGGAGACAGGGTGTCATTTTGTAGTTCAGGCTGGCTCTGAGCTGACTATGTAGCCCAGGTGAGCCTTGAACCCAGCAATCCTCCTGCCTCTGTATCCCAAGTGCTGGGATCACAGGCTTGAGCCACCACGCCTGGCACTGTGGTATGTGGTTACAGCGGGTCAAATTCAGGACCTTGTGCATGTGAGGCAGACACCGGAATCACTGAGCTAAGTCCTCAGCCCAGCAAATCATATTTTTATCCTAAAAAAGATAGTTGTAATAATGCATTTAGCTTATTCTAGAATGCCAATTAGAAACTGAGGTATAAAAAAAATGAATTTTCAGAAAAATTGGGTTTTCTTTTTTCCTTTCTGATGGTCAAGTTGCTGTCAATTCCTGAAGTAGGCTTTGCTTTGGATCAAGCTCTTAATGTACTCATACATAAGCTCATCTGTCCAGTTTCCTTTGGTTTTGTACCTTTTTAAAGTAATATAAAGCATTACCAATATAACCAGCTTTATTATTGCAAAATTCATTATCTTTTATGAGAAAAGATGGCATTTATTAAACCCCCAAATCAACTTGAACTACAGGAAAAGGGATTCTGCTTGTTTCCCAGTACATCACTGAGACAGTTTGCAAAGAATAACTTCAGGAAAACTGTCTGTCTGTCATCGCCCAGGGAACTTCATCTGGAAGCCAGGAGATGACCCACATTTCTTTACTAAGTCCCTTTTAATCACTGGGGGTAACAATGAGAAAGGAATAGGTAAGAGAATTTCTTTTTATTCTTAGGAAACTCTGGAGAATTAGCTTGATATCAAAAATACATTCTTTGGGTTGGGGATTTAGCTCAGTGACACCACTTCTGTCTCAGAAGAACAGAGTCCTGAGTTCAACCCCCAGTACCACACAAAAAAGAACAAAACACTCTTTGTATGTCTTCCAAACAATATTTCACCCCGATCTTAGTTGATACATTAAAAAATTCAAACAGAAAGTAATTGTACAACATTCTTTGACTTTTTCTCTTTTGAGCTATTTCAGGAAGTGTTTGGTGAGTAGTGAACTTCAGACAACTTCTAAATTTTCATACACACATCCATATCCATCCCATGGTTGCCTAAGTGGGGTGCTGAGGTGGCATTTTTATAAGGAAAAAGCATTCTAACAGTTTCTGGTACTTCAGCGGATATTAAAGTTGAATTCTGTCACTTTGTAGAGGATTTTCAGTCTTTCTAAGGTCAAATACCTTTTCATTTTTAATATTATGGTATAAAAAGAATGCCTACAATTTCATGAATACTAAAGCAGTAGGAACAAATGTAAGACAAAATGGAAACCAACTAAATGGGTTTTTGGTATATGCAATAGCAATCTGGTAAAATAGACCAGATGGGCTTTTGGTTTGCATCCAGTACCACCTTTACCTAGGTGGGTGGCTTTAGAATGAGGTTTAATTTCCTGATTAATAGCAAAGGATATTATATGGGTTTTTGTTGTTGATTACATTTTCTGCTTTAAAGAATGAAGTAAGAAAGTGGGGTAGTTTTTTGCCCTTCATGTATAATTTGGAAACTTGAAAATCTCTGAAAACAAAAAGAATGTTATCTCTCATTCACTGGCAAAACAGATATAAGTGGATGCTAGTCTGCATACATTTCACTGCAGAAATATGAATGTGAGGATTGCAGGCCTAGACACCACTAAAAGGATTAGTGTGATCTATTATATATTATATAGAGGATTTCAGGCTAGATACCACTAAAAGAATTAATGTGATACACAGTATATTCAATTTCTAACATCCAAAAATTGCGAATCTAAAATACATGCAGCAATGTCTTTAAATAGAGAGATCTAGAACGCAGATGGGTATTGGAAACTGCTTCTTAACCTTGGTGCTTTTGGAAATTAAAATAATTAAGTCCAAGTCAGGCAAATGGTTTGAGCTTTGCTTATGTCACTTGTTATTTCTTCATTTCTAGGGGATTTAAAATGTCTCCTTATAAAAGTGCAGAATGACTAAAGTTGCTAGTAGAAGTACCCTTGATACAATTCAAAACAGTTGAAATAAAACATTAATCAACACTCCCCTCAAAATTTGTAAGATTTCATAGCTGGAGTTGTTAGACTATGGAAAGATGGTTGTCTGCCAAA
Source organism: Petromus typicus (assembly GCA_004026965.1). Taxonomy (NCBI): domain Eukaryota; kingdom Metazoa; phylum Chordata; class Mammalia; order Rodentia; family Petromuridae; genus Petromus; species Petromus typicus. The sequence goes on from PVIR01044689.1 coordinate 3,462, forward strand.
AAGAGAAGCAAGCTTTGTCAGGACCTATCTCACCTTGAGCCTGACTACAAGAAGATTTGTACTTCCTTGCTCACTTTAGTTCTTCTTAACACAGCAGACCTACTAGCACTGAAGATGGACTTTTTTTTCTACCAGTGCCGTTAAGGTTGACTGGTTCTCTGTAAAGAGTAGTGTATTAATAGCAGTTACATTCCTCGCTGTCCAGTTCTGAATGAGTTTTACTAAACCAGACAATGCCTGCTTTTTTAGCTAATAAGAATAACATTCCTTGGCTTGAGCCAAAACACAAACTGAGGGAGGGTTTAGACACTCCCAGTCCCTGAGGTCTCATAACAAAGGGCACACATTGCATCTCCTGGGTGCTGGCCTCATTCTTACATCAGTGATTATGTTCAGGCTCTCCAAATCCCTCCAGTGCACTACTTCATTTCTTATTCTCAACTGTTGTGTCATAAGCACCTGCCAAGTTTCTCTCACATTCTTCTTGGATGAATTTTCAGTCAGCTTCCAAAGTATCTCTCTTTTGTGAAGAGGACTCCACAATGTATTTCAGGTGAGGAATTTAAAATCCCACTCATAATTGTTTGAAATCTTCCCTCATTCAAGCTGTCAGAGCTTGACAGCCCCGGTTCTGTTGTTATTCACCATTAAACGGGAGCTGCTCTCCAGCCTAGGGGTACCTCTCTGTTTCCACGGTGGGAAAATGGGTGAAGTGTATTGGGGCTCCTTGGGGAAGGTGATGCTGTATAAATGGTGGTTTCAGCAAAAGGAATGAAAATAATCAGTCCCTTTCTGAGAGCTCAAACCTACAAGATTTTTGAATGTGTTGACAACGTTGCATTTTGATGCTCCCATTTCTGCTTCTGAGTTTCAAAATAACTTTGTGTTGTACAATTTTATAGGTCAGAGGAGGAGAGAGGCATGCCGCATTTTCTGTATTTGAAGCTGGAGGTTTTCTTTGAGAGCCACGGGATAATAAATGTTTTAAAGATACTAAGTATGTTCAGCATTTAGGTGAAGTTGAGGGTGGTGATAGCTTTTCTATCTGTTTTCTATTTCTGATAAATTCCCTAATGACTTCTTCTGCAAGATGCAGAGGTCATTAGGAAGGAGCATTACTAATCTAGATAGAAACAAATTCCAATCTGGGCCAGTAATATATCTTTCAGCTCGTAAACACATTGTGCCCAATTACCTTGATATGCTTTACATGATAAGAGCAATTACAAAATATCTGGAAGAATTGATGTGCTGAAGGTAATTATTTTAATTTATTCACACCTAGACATGACTTAGAATATGAGATATGCTCCCATCAGCAGTTTGTTCATCTGGGAATATTCATTTATATACTTATACAATAAACACATTAATAGCATTTTGCAGAGATTATTCTAAAAACAAATATAATTTTAGAACAAAAGTAGTAAATATAAATTCTGTCCTAAAGAATCAATACCAAAAAAACCCTGCAGAACTTAGCAAAGCATACAATGGAGTAACTACTGTAACAAAATACCCCTATTTTAAAATGACAGTTTGAAATGATAAAAAAGCATTTCTCATGAGGGAGAGCTTTGGAGAGAGATTGACTTTGAGCTAGAGCTGAAAAGTATTGGGTCATGAGGGCCGAGGGGAAAGGAAGCAAACTTAACAGAGAGAATGCAATCGTTCTGAGGGGAAGCATTAGGCAACGTAAGACTTGGAGCTACAGTTCACATAAAAAGAACCAGCAGCTATGCAGCCTGCACCAATGGATGGAAATAGGAGGTGGCAGAGGGAGACGAAGCCAAGAAGGGTGGCCTGGAGTACACTGAACAAAAACACAAAGCTAAGAAGTTTCTACTTTATTAGTAAGTGCAGGGAAGCCACAAGTTTTTAAAAATAAAATGATGTAAGACTGTTAAAAGGACAAATCAATGAGCAGTGTGATGGGGGGACTCAAAAGGTGTAAGAAAAGGCAGGAAAACAAATGAGGCTGCCACTGAGTGGCTCCAGGGGCACATAAGATAAACTATGAGCTGATATGCTGCCTGAGGAGTGACCATTGCCTAAGGCTTTGTAGTTTGAGACATTCTGAGTATGTTCATCGATTGAGCTGAGGATATGTTGATATGAAGAAAAATGATGGAGTAATGTCTAAATTGGCATGGGGTCCGGATCACATAGAGGAAGCTAGATTCCCAGTCAACAGTGTCAGTGATCAGGTAAGGACTGTGTCTAGAGATTTGATAGAAAAGGAAAAATGCCTGGGAACCAAAAGAGAGGGTGGGTCAGGTACAACTCCATGCTCATTGAGGTGGAGTTTCAGCTTGTTTGGCCTTGGGATGCTTCCTAGCAATTTGTGGAGCACATTTCTAGATGTTTCTGGATGGGTCATGAGGCATGGCTTCAGCATCTAGGTCCAGTTCGTCCCTTGTCCCAGCCTTTCTGGTTCTTTTCTCCTGGTCTTTCTGCCATGATGTCTCTATCATGGCCTTAACTTGTGAGCAAATTAAACCCATCCATCTTTAAACTGTGAGGACTGAGTACTGTGTCCAGCAATGGGAAGCTAACCAATATGCACTAGAGAAGGTGCAGATTAACACATAAATGAATAGGCTCAACTCAGCCCTCTAGTGAGTGCATGACATAGTGCTAGAAATGCAAATAGGTAACATGGGTGAATGAAGTGCTGGCAGATGAGAAGCTCAATGCAGAACTTTGTGGAACGCATAATGAACTGAATTGCAATGTGTCTTTCACTGAAATGCATTTGCAGAAATTTAAAGATCATTATATTTGTAGATCTTACTTCATAGATTCATCAATCTTAAATCTTCTCTGTCAGAAAAGAACTGGCCCCTTTTCTCTAAAATTGGTAATGCTGGATTTTCTCTCCAAGTCCAAGATTGCTGTACTAGAGACAGAAGAAATGGGTTTATCCTTTCAATGGAAATTTTTAGGAGAGAAGAGTGAATGTGTACCTGACCAGTTTAAAACACTTATAGACCATATTGACTTAAAAGGGACATAATGATTATGTGATCGTTTTCTAAGAAAATGTCTGTAGTACACTATACACTTGTACTTTGATTGTGTAAAGAAACAATTGTTTTCAAAAAGCTGCTTACATACAAAAGTTTATCAATAATGAAATTCTCTGCTATATTTTTATACTGTTCCTCCTCTAATCCCTGGCATCTCCAGCACACAGTCTTTGAATTCAAGACATAAGTTAGTAAAAGTCACTGTAAAAACTAAGGAAAGAAAACAAAATTTTAATATATGTCAGCGTTAACTCTTATGATACATGATTCAGGTTACATTTTAGGGTCAGGACATAAGGAAGAGCATTGTCCCAGCCAAGAAGTTCTCTGCATTATCTGTGTTAATGTAGAACTGTGGGCAAGTGTCACAGTTGCTCTGGGGAAACTAGTGCTTGAGATACTGGTACTTTGTAACACACACAATCATGCATGAAAGACACAAATGAGGTTAACACATTCAGTAGTGGGAAACAGGAAATATCAGCTGAGTTAACGTAGGAGATGTTGGGACGCCATCTTGGAAAATCCTTCTGAAGCTCCAGGCTGGGAAGGACTAATTTAGCCAGTTTGGATTGGCCAATTGTGCACATTTCCGGGATTTTCAAGACTGATCCTGGATGTAACTTCTGGAGTATGACCTATTAGCACTTGAAGTTTCCCAGTAATAAGCATGCTCCTTGTTTACCCTAGGATTTGGATCATTAATGGTAATAATGTGATTTATCTTGAACATTCATTTTCGTGCACCTAGATTTTAGACCACACTCCATCAGGTTGACCTTTAAGTTGGCAATTGTGCAATTGGTCACCTGGCCTGATTTTTCTACCCCTGTGGGAGATAGCCCTTGAAGACATTCTGATTAAACAGAACAGAGCATAAACCTGAATTTTTCTGAATAATCAGTAAAATGTGAAAACAAAGTTACTCTAATAATTATTTTTAATATAACCATTATCTCAACCAGTTATTCCATATTTACTATTTGCTTTAGGTAAAGAATAATTAAAAAGTGGAGTCTGAGGGTACATGCCTATAACCCTAGCATTTGGGAGGCTGAGGCAAGCAGACCACTGTGAATTCAACACCAGCCTGAACTACATTGTGAAATCCTGTCTCAAATAAAGTTAAAAAAAAGTAAAGTTCTTTAAAATCAATTTAAATATTTAAAAGTCCTTGCTTTGTGTTAAAAGAAAAAAAAGAAAATCATTTCCTCAAGATCTTCTATAGCATTATTTCTCCTTTATTTCACCTGGTGAACTTTGCTCCTCTACATGTTAAAGAGGAGCCATACATGCATATTCCACTGGTTGGTTTGTATCACCTGATAGGACTATCCTATGCTGCCTGATGGGATAGTCATGTATGTAACACCAACATCTCCAGGTGGCAGAAATGCTTTTAAGATATGGATCAGAAGACCACCCTCTCCCATTCTATTGGGAAGTCTCTCAGAGCTCATAAGATGAGCTTCTCTACTGCTCTGCCAAAAAATCTTGGTCTATATCTCCCAACCACAGTTACACACACAGAGCTCATAAAATGAGCTTCTCTACTGTTTTGCCAAAAATCTTGTTCTATATCTCCCAACCACAGGTACACACAAAGTATTTGTCTTTGTAATTTATAGGACAACAAGCTCTTCCAGGAAAGAACAGCATTTAATTGAAGTGTCTGGTATGCAATAAAGCAACCATACTGTAAATGTAGAAAACATTCCTCAATATTAAATTCATAAAGGAGCTAATGAATGAACAAATAAACAAAAGAATAACTGATATATACTGATTGGGACTTGTATTTATATTCAACTAGATAAATGAGATTACGTACAATTCTATTTGCAACATCTGGAAAAATTGTTCTTCTCTTTAAGAGATCATGTTGAACAAAATGTGGGAGCAAATTTTAGCTATGAAAGTGTCAATGTTTCCCATGTAGAGAGATTATGAAGGTAAGGAACAATATATCTGTTCTGATGCCTGTACTTAGAAGAGTATAAAAAAAAAAAAAACAGGTTAACATTTCTTATAAAGCTGTGATTGTCTGTCTTAAAGGTATTTAAATTTATGAATTAGGTTCTCATGCTTGAAACAAACAAAAATCATAACCCACTTTCAAAAGATCAAAATCAATCTATTTTTACTTCGAATCCTGAAGGAGGCAAAGGAAGCCTGTATAAATACTTGACAATATGTGGAGCCCAGTCTGTAAGCCTCAAATGGGGATGGAAGACCTTTATTCCTGAAGTGATCTTGCTAGAAGGGCTGAATAGGAACAGTGATCTTTTCTTTCAGCCAATATTTAAAAGGCATTGACTATGTGAGCAGCTCTATGCTGAGTTCTATGAGGGCTATAGATGAATACACATAGCTGTTGCTCTCAAGGAATTTCTAATACAATATTCCTCTCAAGATGCCAACAAACAAGGAACACCATCATTGCAATAAGAAGTAAGATATGTAGGAGCAGAGAATTATACACTAACTCTTGGCTTAGTCATAAAAGCCATGTTCAAATGCAACATTTTATGAAAAATCTCATTTTCATCTGAGTTTCTGCTTTGAAGATTTGGAGATGCTGATCATTTAATGGAATAAACCAGGTGTGAATGTTACTGTCCATAGCTCTCGAAGCACCCACAACTATCAAATGATAGAGAAAGAAGCATTTATCACCAATATCCCAAGTGACATAATAGCAAGGTCTTAGAAGAAGGATGTTGGGAAAGAGAAAGTCAATTGGGGAGAGTGGGGATGCTGGCCAAGTTGTAGAACTCTTCCTTTAAGGCAAAGTACAGAAGGTATAAAGGAGATCATCTGACTTTTTTCATTGCTGAGACAAAATATCTGACACTCAAATTTAAAGAGGGAACATTTATTTGGCTTGTAGAGCCCATACTTGGCCAGCTCCCAGACAGGGTGGCATATGGCAGGCAGGCCACAGTTCATAATGGGAAAAGACAGCAAAAGCAAGCAAGGAAGGCAAGTTAAAAGTATCTTTCTGCCCCTGCTATCTTATCCAGACTATTTAGGGTGGGTAGTACACACATCCTCAATCCTAGCACCTTTGAGCCTAGCATTGCATCATGAATCAATGCCAGTGTCACACACCCCAGATCCAGCCACCTCTAGGAAAAAACTATGACATGAGGCTTTGAGAAGGCATGGAGACACAAACCATAACAGATATCACACTGTGCTTGTGACTCTAAACTTTCTATTGGCGGATTTCTGCAAAATGTGAGGTACAAACTAGTAGAGAGAATCTCCTTCAGTAGTTCTGTCTTATTCAAACTTGAGACTGTAGCAAGAGAGAAGACCATGCAACCCTTATCAGAAGAAGAGGTGCAGTAATAATAGTAACACTTGAACTTTCATGTGTGCTTTGTGCCAGAAGTCTTGGCCTCATTTTGAAAACCAGGTGCTAAATATTTTATTTTACAGATGATTAAACAGACTTTTAAGGCTTATTACTTTACCTAAGGACTCACAAATAAGATATGACACTAAGCTTTTTGAGAGAACTTATACTTCTTTTTTTGTTTTGTTTTTTGTTTTTGTTTTTTGTTTTTTGTTTTTTGTTTTTTGTTTTTTTAGGTTGTTTTTGAGACAGGGTCTCGCTTTTGTGGTTTAGGCTGGCCCTGAGCTCAGCCTCAAACTCACATCACAATCCTCCTGCCTCTGCCTCCCGAGTGCTGGGATTACAGGCATGAGCCACCACGCCCGGAACTGTGGTATGTGGTACTGGTTGCTGCTGGGTGTGGGTCTCCACACCCAGTATTGTTATGTGGTTACCGGGGAATCGAACCTGGGTCCTTGCGCTTGCGAGACAGGTGCCGGAACCACTGAGCTAACTCCCTGGCCTGAGAACTTATACTTCTGAAGGTCAATAACTATTCAGGGAACCAGTGATCCAACCATAAGAATTCAACTTCAAGGCCAGAACTATAATCCAACACTTATAAGATCACAATGAAAAATTTGGAAAATCAAAGGAAGACGCATAATTTACTGAGAACAAATATCAAGGGCTCACAAATTTAGGATAATAAAATGAGTTAAAATTTCCCAAAAGTAAGGAAAGCACCAAAGAAAATAGATCAAAAAGGATTGGAAAGAAATGTAGCACATATTTGATAGATACTTAACATAAATAATATGTCCTTCCTTTGTTTGCTCTAGAGGTAAATAAGGTTTGTATTTCCTCTTTTAAACCTATACCTAAGATGGGATTACACTATAAGACAGTTTAGAGGACTCTCCATGGGAAAAGATAGCAGATTAGGGGAGGGGAATCACCAAGGTAGGAAATCCAGGCTACTGGATGTTACTGACCTGAGAAATTTAGAGAAGAAACTGGACATAAATACAGGACAATTACTAGCTTTTTCTGAATATGTTAGTGCAATAATTCTTCATGAAGAAATTGAATTGATGAAACTGACTTTGGTTATTAGTTATACAAGTTTCCATTTTTGGCAGGAGTGTATGCATAAAAAGCAGTAAAAGCATTACATACATAGAGTTTTAGTTCACTCATTTTAAGTAACCCTGAGCTTGACAAAATGGCTTCTATTCCCAGCATGCTTTGTAACCATAACCC
>PVIR01044690.1:0-11098 GCA_004026965.1 Petromus typicus
TTAGCCATAGCAATTAGGCAAGAGAAAGAAAGAAAAGGAATAAAGATTGGAAAAGAAGAAGTTAAATTGTCATTATTTGCTGATGACATGATTCTCTATCCAGAGGATCGTAAAAACTCAATTAAAAAACTGCTGGACCTAATCGCCAATTTTAGCCATGTAGCTGGTTACAAGGTCAACATTCAAAAATCAATAGCCTTTGTATACACAAACAGTAGACCCACTGAAATAGAAATTGGAGAGTAGTCCCTTTCACAATAACACCCCAAAAAATAAAATATCTAGGACTCAATCTAACAAAGGAGGTGAAAGACCTCTACTGTGAAAACTATAGCACTCTTAGAAAGGAGATAGAAGATGATATCAAAAAATTGAAAGACATGCCTTGCTCCTGGGTAGGAAGAACCAATATTGTCAAAATGGATATACTCTCAAAACTACTCTACACATTCAATGCAATCCCAATTCAAATCCCAACAGCATATATCACAGATCTGGAGAAAAAATTCAAACTTTCATCTGGAACCACAAAAGATCTAGAATAGCCAAAGCAATTCTAAGCAACAGGGACATGTTGGGGAGTATCACAACTCCAAACCTGAAACTATACTATAAAGTCACTGTGATAAAAAACTGCAAGGTATTGGCAAAGTAACAGACCCAAGGATCAATGGAGTAGACTAGAAGATCCAGAAACTACTCCCGATACATTGAGCCATCTCATCTTTGACGAAGGAGCCAAAAATCCTCAGTGGAGGACAGATAGCCTCTTTAACAAATGGTGCTGTAAAAACTGGGCTTTAACTTGCCAAACACTAAAATTAGATCTAACTCTTTCACCATGTACCAAGCTAAAATCAAAGTGGATAAGAGACCTAAATATTAAAACAGACACTCTAAACCTACTACAAAACAGGTTAGGTAAAACTCTCGAATACCTTGGCTTAGGGAAAGACTTCATGAGCAAAAATTCTATAGCACAGGAAATGGCTGAGGAAATCAACAAATGGGACCTCATTCTTTTAAAAAGCTTCTGCACAGCAAAGGAAACCACCAACAGTGCTAAAAGGCGACCAACAATGTGGGAAATAATCTTTACCAGCTGTTCCTCAGACAAAGGGCTCCTATCTAGAATATATAAAGAGCTCAAAAAAATCAGCCCACCCAAATTGAATGACCCAATTCAAAAATGGGCATCTGAAATGAACAGATATTTTTCAGAGGAAGAAGTAAGAGCAGCTAAGAAGCATATGAAGAAATGCTCAACATCAGTAGTCATTTGAGAGATGCAGATGAAAACAACATTGAGATTTCATCTCACTCCACATAGAATGGCTGCCATTTCAGAACCAGCCAACGGCAAATGTTTGCGAGGCTGCGGAGAAGGAACCCTTCTCCACTGTTGGTGGGACTGTAGACTCGTACAACCCCTGTGGAGATCAGTTTGGAGAATCCTCAAAAAGCTAGGATCGAGGTCCCATTTGACTCGGCCATTGCCCTACTAGGTATATATACACGAGAATTAAAAGACTGATATCACAGTGACATATGTGCACCCGTGTTTATAGCAGCCCAATTTGTGATTTCCACATCTTGGAAACAACCCAAGTGTTCATCAACTGAAGACTGGATAAAAAACCTGTGGTTCTTTTACACAATGGAGTATTACTCTGCCTTAAAAAATGATAAATTTGAATCATTTATACTTGAATGGACATCCTTTGAGTATATCCTCATAATTGAAATAAATAGGGCACTGATAGGTACATATTGCATCTTTTCTCTGGTATGAGAAAATAAAGATGTAAATGAGTCCTAGAATTGTATGTTATATATTGTGAAATAGAAAATGCTAAATGTTAAATAGGAAGAAGGGGGAAAATTCTGAGATTGTAACAAAAAAGTAAGTAAACAAATTCTATGTATATAGGGGGGGCAGTAGGGTGGGTAGGCCTATGGGAAAAAATGAGAATTAAGTTGTGTCTTATACTGGTACAAATTCCTATTATGGAGTGCAATCATGATGTGTATATTTAATGTATCAATAAAGATTAAAATTTTAAAAAAAATAAAAAAGAAAGGTAAAGCAGGAATGGTCTCACCAGACACAAACATGCCACACCCACATTTTGTTATCAAATTTTTACCAATCAACATGTTCCCTTCATGTCTTGTGTTCCATCTCTTCTCATTTCTTCTTGGAGCGCAAAGACTTATTGAACAATAAGTAATTCTTTCTTGGTGTTAAAAAGGGGAAGGGATTTGTGTGTTGGATCCCTTTGGGGAGTACTGCAACCAAAATATTAATAATTATGTATTGTTTATATTATTTTAAGCTCTTTCTGTAGATTCTAGTACATTTGATTGGGGAAAACAAACTAAAAATTATTTTAGTTTCTTACTGAATTTAATGACAATTTTTCCAGGATGGGGACAGTTAAAAATTTATTTCCTTCTGCATTTTGCTATAAGGTTTCTTAAATAGTGGCAAATATCTTATATTTATCTCCTAATAAAAAAGAAGCCCTATTAGGAAGATATTATATAAAGAAAACCTGTCACTAAGATTGTGGGATGGAAGATGTGACTTAGCTTGAGGCCGTACAGAATCTGTATAGAACACTCCAGACCACTCCAGTCTGTGTGTCATACAGACAGTAACACACAGCACATGAGTTGATGTCTACTGCTTCCCTGGAAATTACATGCAAATCACTGTATTAGTTTCATTTCTCTGAGGAATGTGTTGTAGCTTCTCTTGCTGTCTTAAAATTTGCATAAAATGCCTATCGACTTGTATTATCCTTCCAAGGATAGGACCGTGTAGGATCTGTCCAATCCCTCATGCTTAACAGACTATCATGGCAGACCGTGCAACTCAAATGAGATTTGATATAAAGGCATAGCCTCGTAAAACTGCTCATCAAATCTGATGAAGGAGCATTACTTTCACCAGCAGAATCTAGAAGTCTGGAACTCCTGTCCTGCCTTCTTTCATATTCTGAGGTCAATCAATACTTTCTCACAAATAAGGCTAATGTGTTATTCATCTTTTCAAGTTAAAAACAAATTGTGCTGCATAAAGTTACTGAAATTCTATAAAAGAAATATATAACTAAAAAATATTCCTATTATCTAGGACTCAGAGTTAGACCTCTGTTATTTTCCCTCTATCTGAAAGAATAAGATTACTAAATATGATCTTGTCTATACATTGCATCCTCATTCGGCTCCCAAAGACACTGCCTGTGCTGAAGGCAGAACAATTTAGTGGGAACACTAAGAGCTGGCTGAATGGGAGTATTAAAATGCAGAGGATAATCTGACATAGATGAAATCTTTTATAATAGCATAGGGAAGATTAAAATAATTATAGCATAAGATAGTTTTGTCACACTTTATCATTCTGTTCTTAATATCTGGAGACATTATGAAGTAGATTTTGTATTCTACTACAATTTCTACCAGCATGGCTATTATTTCCTTCAATCAAAGCAGGCAAGACAAAGCTTATCCAGGCATACTGTCATTCTCCTATACACGATTTCTTTCAGTCATTTAAAAAACAGGTAATTTAATTTAATGGTACTCTAGCACTCTCCTGTGACCAGCTGAGCATAACACCTCCAAGTGCTTCATTTTTAAAATTCTTATAAGTGAACATAATGACCCCTAATTTGGCAAAGCCATCTACAGTTCTCTATAAGCTGTCTTGTCTTTATTCAAACTTGCAGACCCTCATCTGCCTAAGTTTTAAAGTGCTTTCCAGCTAAAAGAAAAATATCTCTCTTTCATATGCCTCAAGAGTGATGCTGAATAAACACAGTGTTTGTCACTAAACATTGAATGTATAAATACTACATACATGAAAAAATATTTCTAAGACTTCTAATTAAAATATTTTAAGTGAATACTAGTAGATATGATAGTAGAACTGCTACAGAATCACTTCTGTGGATTAAAGATATACACCACATTTGTAGCTGGCTTACTAGAGAATGATAACCTTGCATGTGCAGAAATTCATTATTTTTGCCAGAGTTCCAAAAATCCTGAAATATACAGCTTTCAACTAAAACCTTCGTGAATATTTTCAGGCACTCTATAAATATTCAGTAATCTGAGAGTGGGCCTCTTTCACACTCTAAAAAATATTATTTTTCTTTTGATTTTTATATAGAAAAAATATCAAAGCCTCAAAAGTACCTGTTTCAAAATTTCATCAAATTTTCTAAATTAAAAAATCTTGAAGGTATAAAATGAAATATACATGCATTCATGTCACTAAATATTGCTTGCTTGTTTTTCCTCAGTTGGAATAATAATGCCATAAAGAAAAAAAGTAGATCAGTTTATTCTTACGATTTGGTTCCTTACACAAATAATTTAAATACTTATTAAGATAGATCTTATCAAATGAGCCTTATCAAATGAATGGTTTCCTGGTGACATTATCAGTGTATATAGAAAGTATGAGACAAATTGTTTCATTTTCTTCCCACTTACAGATCAGTCTTTTATTTCATGCCTAAGTAAACTGCATATCTGAAAGGATGTCACTCTCTTCTTTCCAGTTCATCCTTTGTCATATTATTTCTATTGTGTCCCTTAGCAACAGAATACCTGCAATGCTTTCCCTGTAACCTGAAACATAGAATTGTTTTGGGATTCTGGATGTACAGGTAACTTTTCAGTGACATCTGCTGTGGCCATAGTTCTCAAACTCTTCAGCCCACCAGAATTAATTGTCTGCACAACTGCGTATCATCCCACGTTCATGGGATATTGCTCATAAACGCCTCTTACTTTAAATGCCTTCTCTGCTTATCAAGGCCAATCTATGGCTTATTCCTTCTGCTCTGACTCATCAGATACCACAAAGTATTTCCTCAACAGTTCAATCTAGAATGACTTCTCAACAGTGAAAGTCATAGCATTTTTGTTCTGCTTTCCTCTTCAAGGAAATTGATCAAATTCTATATTGTGACATTTAGCAGGATAGAGAATTTTATGCGTCTGAAATTCAGAAAAGCTGTTCTTTTTTTGATAAGAAGGTGGCCAGGGGACTGAAAGCACATTAATAAGAGCAGTATGAGGGCACAAGTCAGGAGCTCTATGAACAAAAGACAAGAGGAGAAGGAGGAGTGGGTGGAGGAAATCATGGTGTCAGGAGCTTAGTGGATGGAAAGAGAGCTGCCAAAAAAAGCGGAGAAGCAAGAGACTCTAGAATATGGGAAGATTTGGAGGAAAATTTTTGAATTATGCACTGTTATCTGATTGTTTATGGTGTTTTTATGAGTAATTCTACCGAAAAAAATAGCTTTATTTTTCAAAACTCCTAAAGTAAAATATGTAGGTTTTATATTATTCTGAGGGAAGGCTAAAGATTTTTAATATTTATCAGGATTACTATTAAGCTATATAAGATTGCTTTCCATGAATACTTCCATTTTTCTGGATTCATGACATGTTTTTTCACACACCTGAGAGGAGGGATAGTATATTTTTCTTTCATTACGAGTGTTCTCTCCTGAACAGGACTAATCACAAGATAAAATTTTCCTTCAGTGGTAAATTCAGAAAAAAATTAATAAATATATTTATGTTATTCAAATATAACAAACTGTTATTGATTCACAGAGATGTGAACACCATTATTAAATGTGCATGCATGAGTTCATGTCTGAGTGTCTGTTCATGCATGAGTTCATGTGTGAGTGCCTGTTCATGCATGAGTTCATGTGTGAGTGTCTGTTTCTCTGGCCTCAAAAGCTTGCAGAACGTTTAAATTGAACTATCCAGACAAGTCTTTTAATTTGAAGGAAGAAATAATTAAGGAGTATGTAATCTGATGAAGAAGAGAGAGAAGAGCATGGAAGATGGAGGAGGAAGAAAGGAAGGAGTGAAGCAGAAAGGGAAGTAGTTCATGGAGGACATAAATGCTCTTTCATGCTACTTACGACACTTCTACTTTAGTTCTCTTGTTTAATATCAATGTTGTGAGTCTATTCTGAGTACAAAGTTCCTAAGAAGAGAGAATATTCCCCAAAATGCAACTAGAACCTCAAGATACATTTTCATTCCTAAAATCCAGAATGTGGAACACAATAGATATTTTCTTGTGGTGGAGAATTTTAAGTGCAAAGAATTACAATTGTTCCATTTTCTGTATGGTGAATCATGGTCTGGGAGCCACGGGAGGAAATGAAAGGAGTGGGAGCCAGCAGCATCTTATTTTAGGGTTCACCCTGACTCACAGAACATATTTAGACTATTCTCTAAATAACTCTCTGTCTTGGCTTCACTGGGACATGGACTTATCCATCCATTCATGTATATGATAGTAGTGAGTAACTGCAGGTGCCTACACATAAAAATGAAAAAGCATATTTTTTGAGAAATTCAGAGTCTAGAAAGAGAATCAGACACATAAACAAGTCATTACAGTTCTGAAACAAGGAATATCACACATGTTCTCACAAGAGGGTGATGTAAGAAAGCAGTGTGCAGAGCAGGGTATACTAGGAAGGGTTCAGAGAGGAAAAGCTGCTTGGCAGGTTTACAAGAGCAGATGAAACTTTTTAGTAGGCAAAGTTGGGAGAAGAGCATTCTAAGTGGAGGGAATATAGTGTATGTGATAGGACATTTGGAATAGGGGTGATTACTACAGATAACTCAATATGAAAGATTTGGAGGATGAAACTGGGCAAATATTAAAGGACATACTGTGAAAAATATGTTTGGATTAATATTCCTACTTCTGTTTTACAAGAAAATAACTGGTGCCATGTGAAAAATACATTGCAAAATACAGAGACTAATGTGAGGACATTCAGATGAGAATTGCAATGATCCAGGCACATGATGAGAACTTGCACTAAAACAACAGGAAGAAGAGGCCGAGACGGTGTTAACAGGTTACAAAGAGACCTGATAGGAGGTCTACTGAGGCACTGAGAGTGGAGGGATGAAGGAAAGGGACAAATGTGGAATACTCGCAGATATCTTGCTCAATTAACACGTAACTTCTACTTCTTAAAAATGCAGAGGATTACAGATACATAGAGCTTCACAACAACACAGTCTGGACTTTCACATTGCCATTAATAGCTGCAGAATGATTTTCTAAGTCTTTCATAAAAAATAGTATTATTTTTGTTACTGTACTAAGTGAGGATTCAGCATTATTTGCCCACAAACACGGGCAGAGCCTTATCCAGATTAAAATGGATTTACTGCATGAAAGGAGGTATGGTTACTATTTAATTTTTTAAAAAAATCTTTATTGGTACATTACATACATGCATCATGATTGCGCTCCATAATGGGGATTTGTACCAGTATAACACAACTTAATACTATTTAAATTTTTATATTTTATCAAAACTATTTTAAAAATACTCTTAAAAAGTTATAAAGGGCTGTGCTTTCATCCAACATAGAAAGAAAGAAATGGAAGAAGAAAGTGAAGATAGAGCTAGGGAGAGAAATTAAAACTTCCTTGAACCGACACTGGAAGAGCGCCCAGGTACTGAGGTTGGCAGCGGGCGGTTCAGGAAACGGCGACTGTGGCACCGAATCTGTGCCGGGGTTAGAGCTTACTGGCCTCCAGGCCCACGCAGGAAGAGCACCCAGGGACTGAGTTTAGCAGCGGGCGGCTCAGGAAACGGCGACTGAGGCACTGAGTCTGTGTCACCGAATTTGCGCCGGGGTTAGAGCTTATTGGCCTCCAGGCCTATGCCGGAAGAGTGCCCAGGGACTGAGTTTGGCAGCGGGTGGCTCGGGAAACGGTGACTGCGGCACCCAGTCTGCGTCACTGAATCTGTGCCGGGTTTGGAGTTTTCTTGTCTCCAGGCTCACACAGGAAGAGCATCCAGAGATTGAGGTTAGCGGCGGGCGGCTCGGGAAATGGCGACTGCGGCACCGAATCTGTGCCGGGGTTAGAGCTTACTGGCCTCCAGGCCCATGCCGGAAGAGCGCCCAGGGACTGAGTTTAGCAACAGGCAGCTCGGGAAGCGGTGATTGTGACACTGAGTCTGCGTCACTGAATCTGAGCCGGGTTTGGAGTTTGCTTGTCTCCAGGCCCATGCTGGAAGAATGCCCAGGGACTGAGTTTAGCAGCGGGCAGCTTAGGAAACGGCAACTGTGCCATGGAAGCTGCGCCGGGGTTGGAGCTTACTAGCCTCCAGGCCCACTCCAGAAGAGCGCCCAGGGACTGAGTTTAGCAGCGGGTGGCTCAGGAAACGGCGAATGCGGCACCAAGTCTGTGTCACCGAATTTGCGCCAGGGTTAGAGCTTACTGGCCTCCAGGCCTACGCCGGAAGAGTGCCTAGGGACTGAGTTTGGCAGCGGGCGGCTCAGGAAGCGGTGAAAGTGGCACCAAGTCTGCATCACTGAATCTGCACCGGGTTTGGAGTTTACTTGCCTTCAGGCTCACACCGGAAGAGCACCCAGGGACTGAGTTTAGCAGCGGGTGGCTCGGGAAGCGGTGACTGTGGCACCGAGTCTGCGTCACCGAATCTGCGCAGGGGTTAGAGCTTACTGGCCTCAGGCCTACGCCGGAAGAGCGCCCAGGGACTGAGGTTAGCAGATCAGAGTCTGATTTTCTCCACAGTAACTGCAGAAGCACATCCATTCAGCTTGTATTGGTGAGTAGGTGAGCCTGTTGGAACCTTAGCCCCTACCGTTGCAACTGCACAGGGCCCACAGCCTACTGGCCTCCAGGCCAAATACACAAGTGAGCCCAGAGACTGTATTGCTGAGCATGTGGGCCCATTGCAAACTCAGACAGTGCCGTTGTAGCAGTTCAGGAGCCACAGTCTCCCTGACTCTAAAGCAGACAGGAGAAGGTGTTCTCACTGTATTGATTGAGTGCCTCATATGGTATGCTAGAACTAGGGGTTTTTCTTTAGGTCCCAATACAGACTGCAAAGAGCAACTGAGGAAACACTGCTATTTTAAGGTTCCTAACTATTAAGAGGAAAGTGACTTGCAACAAACAATGCCAGAAAACAGGACAGGTAAAAGATGAGGAAACACTCAAAATCCCAGACACAAAGATCCTCACCTCCAAGTAACACAAGGGGAAGGGAAATAGAGAAGTTTGAAGCCCAGTCTTCAGGGTGTCAGAAATGGTAACCAAAGCAGATCTAGTAAAATGGAAATCAGAACTGATCTCTGAGATGAAAGCAGATATTCAACACTGTCAACATGATGATTAATAAAGCTAAAGAGGAAATCATGGAGTTGATAGAATCCAAAATAGCAAAAACAATGGAACCTTTTCAACATCTACAAGCAGAAGCCCAGGAAATTAAGAAAGAAAATGAAAGTTTGTGCAATAGAATGAATTTGGCAGAAGACCGAATTTCAGACCTAGAAGACAGGATCTCAACCAATGAACTGGAAAAGCATAATCTATGGAAAAAAGCAAGCGATAATGAAAAGTCAATCCAACAGCTCCCCGATTATTCAAAGAAGAATAACATAAGAATGATTGGAGTCACTGAGGAAGCAGGAGACAACGCTAAAGACATCAAAAGGCTATTCACACAGATAATGGCAGAAAACTTCACAGAAAAAGGGAAAGAATTGGACATACAAATATATGAAGCACACAGAACGCCACATGCCCATGACATGAAAAAATATATACCTAGGCATATCATCATAAAAGTCCCAGATATTCAAAAAAAGAATGAAATACTGAAAGCAGCCAGAGAAAAGAAAACAGTTACATTCGAAGGGAAGCCCATCAGGATGACAGAGGACTTCTCAACTCAAACACTCAATGCAAGAAGAGGCTGGAGTGAAATCTTTCAAGCCCTAAAGGAAAACAACTTTCAACCCAGACTCATGTATCCTGCAAAACTATCCTTCAAAATTGATAGGGAAATAAGATACTTTGATGACAAAGAACACCCGAAAAACTTCACAAATATGAAACCTGTGCTCCAAAACATTTTAAAGAATATCTTGGAGAAAAATAAGGAAAGTTACAAATCCATGAGACCTAACCGAGTCAATCCATGGGACCAAACAAGAAACTGATGGGGAAAGGGCAGAAGTACAATAACACAGCCAAGAACAGGAAAACATGGCAACACTAAATTTACCTATATCAGTCATAATGATTAATGTCAATGGACTCAACGTGCCAATTAAGAGATGCAGACTGGCAGAGTGGATCAAAAAACAAGATCCTACAATCTGCTGCATACAAGAAACACACCTAATTCAGAAAGAAACCCATGGACTAAAAGTAAAGGGATGGAAAACAATACTTCATGCGACTGGAAACAGCAAGAAAGCAGGAGTGGCGATTTTATTTGCAGACAAAATAGACTTCAAGCCAAAGCTGATAAAGAGAGATAAAGATGGACACTATCTTTTAGTTCAGGGAAAAAAACAAGAGACAAAAATCACAATCTTAAATATCTATGCTCCAAATTCTAATGCACCCAACTATATAAAACAAATATTAACAGACTTAAAAAACCAGATAAACTCCAATACAATAATAGTAGGGTACTTTAATACCCCACTGTCACAAAGAGACAGATCGACTAGACAAAAAGTCACTAAGGAAATTCTAGAGCTCAACCAGACTCTTCAGCAAATGGACTTAATAGATGCCTACAGAGTATTTCACACCACAAAGTCAGAATATACATTCTTCTCAGCTGCTCATGGATCATTCTCCAAAATAGATGATGTGCTCGTACATAGAACAGGTTAAGCAAATATAAAGGGATTGAAGTTATTCCTTGTATACTGTCGGACCATAGTGCCCTGAAATTGGAGCTGAATAGCAAAGGAAAGCTCAGGATCTTCACAAATACATGGAAACTGAACAACATTCTGCTAAGCAACCAATGGGTCATAGAAGAAATTAGAGAAGAAATGGAGCAGTTCTTACAACTAAACGATAACCCCAGTACAACATATAGAAATTTATGGGACACAATGAAAGCAGTTCTACGAGGAAAATTCATAGCACTGAAGGCCTACATCCAGAAAACGGAGCAAGCTCAAATAAACAACTTAATGCTTCACTTCAAGCAACTAGAAAGAAAAGAGCAAAACAAACCCAAAGCTC
>PVIR01044691.1:0-11093 GCA_004026965.1 Petromus typicus
TTTTAAAACTCTAAATCATCATAAAAATGTTTGGATTACTAAATGTAAAAATGAAGAGATATTTAGGTAAAGTGTCACAGATGAAAGCTATGTGGGCCAGAATTGTGGAAAAAGATAAAGGGTGGTGGAGTCTGGGTGAAACTCAATAATGAAACTGAAAGACAGAAATTGTAGATGATGGAAAAGAATAAAATTGATGAGAAGAGAGTGATGTTAGATTTTAACTGTGTTTAAAAATTTCCAGAAATGTCAGATATGTTTAAGATAAGACAGCCCTTGAGAAGCTATTTGGGGCTGGACACCTGAAGCCAGAGAGGTTTTGATCTGGAGTCATCTGTGAGATTTTGATGAACCTAATGCACCATATAAACAAATGCTTGGGAACACTTCACTGCTTCGTGCTCTTTGTACCCTGTTCTACAGCAATGGACCTCTTTAGAAGGTAGTAGTGTAGACTGTTCTCTATGCATACAAATGATGTGTAGTCAAGTCAACAAGTCACTATCAGGGAATAAGTTACCAAGAATGTATCTATGCATTGGGCATAAATATATTTTTGCCTATAAAAAAATTGACTGCATTATATAACTTGTAATTTATAAACAACATTTTTACATGAGTAGTAGAGAGCAATAATCAATCAAAATACACTTAAAATTTTAAAATCATTGTTTCTGAGCTATTTTTCATGCTTACTTATGGCTTCATTTACAGAGGGTCTTAGAGAATTTCTTTAGAGATGATCAGTTTTATGCATATGCACAATGGTGAATAAAATATGGAAGATAATTTTATAATTTGACCCTGTAACAAAAATGGTTTTTTTGGCTCCAAACTAGGGCTAGCCAGATGAAACTTACTTTACTGATGAGGTTACTGCCCATGAACATAATTTGTGTCTGTTCTGAATAGTTTTCTTCCTGTAAGTATCACTGGGATCACAGAATGTGAAAAAGAACTATATCTGTGTGCCAGTATGATTTGGTGAGTCCAGGATAGCTCAGAGCCAAAAATGGAATAACTTGGGTTAGTACAGTTATTAATTTTTCTCATTTACAGAAACAAAGAGAACATCTACTCATATGCATAACAGATAAATGTTTTTAAGTATAAGAGGTCAAAGAAGCACATATCACTTAACACTTCTAGATTTAACATGTTTATTTTTTATCTTGCCACATCAAAGTTTCTGCACATTTGTGAATAATTAGAATGTAGTATGTGCCGTGTTTTGAAATCCACTTTTGAAGATACCAAGACAGGTAAGTACTATGTAATTTTTAGAGACATTTCAAAGTTTTAGTTACAAAATGAGAAATTAAAATCTTATGACATTATCTTTCAGGACAATGAACTCACAAATTGCTTTTCTTTTTTTTTTAATTTCAATCTTTATTGGTACATTATGAATACACATCACCATCACATTCAACACTGAGAATTTGTACCAGAATATGACATGACTTAATTCTCATTTTTCACCTTTCCCCCCACCCTGCAATCCTTCACCCCCTATATACATAATCTTCATTTCCTTTTTTCTTTATTGCTGTCACATTTTCCCCTCATTATTTAGCCTTGTACCCTCTTTCCTCACCGTGTACCAAGCTAAAATTAAAGTGGATAACAGACCTAAATATTAAAACAGACACACTAAAACTGATGCAATACAGGTTCGGTAAAACTATTGAAGACAATGATTTAGGGAAAGACTTAATGAACCAAACCTCTGTATCATGAGAATTGGCAGAAGAAATCAACAAATGGGATCTCATTCAATTAAAAAGTTTCTGCCCAGGAAGGGAAACCAATAACAGAGCAAAAAGGCAACCAACAATATGGGAAAGAATTTTCACCAGCTGTTCCTCAGGCAAAGAGCTACTATCTAGAATATACAAAGAGCTTTTAAAAAATCAGCCCACCCAAATTTAAAGACCCAGTTCAAAAATGGGAATCTGAAATAAACAGATACTTTTCAGAGGAAGAAGTCAGAGCAGCTAAGAAGTATATGAAGAAATGCTCAACATCATTGATCATTCAGGAAATGCAGATGAAAACAACATTGAGATTCCATCTCACTTCAGAAGAATGGCTGCTATTTCAGAATTGGCCAGCAACAAATGTTGGAGAAGTTGTGGAGAAAAAGGAACCCTTCTCCACTGTTGGTGGGAATATAGACTTGTACAACCTCTGTGGAAATCAGTGTGGAGATTCTTCAAAGCTAGGATTGGAGGTCCCATTTGACCTGGCCATCACTCTGCTAAGTATATGCACAAAAGAATTAAAAGATTTATATCACAGTGATGTATGTTCATTTATTAAAATTTTTTTTTTAAACAGGGTGTCGCTTTTGTAGTTCATGCTGGCCCTGAGCTCAGCCTTGAATTCACAGCACAGCAATCCTCATGTCTCTGCCCCCTGAGTGCTGGGATGACAGGCATGAGCCACCACACCCTGCACTGTGATAGGTGGTACTGATTGCTGCTGGGGTGAGTCTCCACACCCAGGATTGTGTGTGGTTAGCAGAGGATCGAATCCGGGCTCTTGTGCTTGCAAGACAGGTGCCAGAACCACTGAGCCAAGTCCCTGGCCCTGTTCACTCATGTTTATAGCAGCTAAGTTTGTGACTGTTAAATCTTGGAAACACAAATGTCCATCAACTGGAGTCTGGATAAAGAAGGTGTGTTTCTTTTTTTATATAACAGTGTATTACTCTGCCATTAAAAAAATGATAAGATTGAGTCATTCATACTCAAATGGATGTACCTTGAGGACATCCTTATAAGTGAAATAAATAGGTCACAGATGTGTAAATATTGTATCTTTTCCCTGGTATGAGAAAACAAAGTTGTAAATGAGTTGTAGTATGTATAATTGATATTGTGAAATAGAAAATATTTAAAAGGAAAGAGGGCACTTTTATTTTTTAATAAGAATCTTTTGAAATATGGAAGTATACAGTCTATACTGAAAAGTTTCTGAAAGAGCATATATAGACATTTAGAATATTCCTTGAACTGGTAGATTTTTCTCAGATTACTAGATGGGACAGACGCATTGACAGGGAAACCAAAAAGCCTCACAGGCTAGGATGAGATCCCAGATGCCACTAATTTGCTGGTTTCCATGAGGATACACCTCTGTCAGTACGGGACAGAGAATCTACAAAGATTTGTATGCTTAATGAGATGATTTTCACAAACTCATATCCTTTGCTCAAAACCTCCTGTATGATCCAAGAAGTAGGGCACTGAAGTGCATCTATATTTCTAATATAAAAGCTTTAGTCATTTCTTTAAAAAAGTGTCATGTTTCCACTTCATTTATCATCCTGCATATTTAAGCCCAAACTCTTGGTAATGTCCATTTGTACAGTTTCAATGGTCTGGTGATAAAACTCACATAGGAGTTGTCAATTTTTCCTTCCATGACGTTGATGCTTAGTGAAACAACTTCCAATTAGTGCAAATGGCTTTAAAATGGCAGGTTATGCAATCATCACTCATAGATGCAGCTCCATTTTACAGCGATTTATTTGCATGATAAATCTTCTATGCATTGTTAATGTACTAGTGCACTAGCAATTACACACTGAAACTGTTGGCCTGGATGGATATTGTTCAAGCACTCATCTCTCACATGCATCACATCTGAGATTTTAGGGTCAGTTCATTTTTAACAGAATTCTAATGGATGCATTAGAGATCTGAAGACAAAGGTGTCCATGTCTCAGGAGAAACATAAGCAAATAATATCAATTTATCTTTACATAGCTCAGTTTTTCTTTAATTAAATAGCTAAAGAAAATTACAATAAAATGTTCATGTTTGTTGGTATTTCCTCTATGTGAATAAACTTAAGTAGTAATCTATGAAAATTTCTAATTCAGAAGTTGAAAAATGGTTACTGTGTAATTATTTTCATTCGATAAATTCCAAGCACATTCTGAACTTCAGTGATAGTCAATACATTTTTGTAGGAACGGAGACTTTCCATGACCAGGAACTCATTTGAATTCTGACAAAATGTAAACATGCTTTAATTATTGTAATAACAAGGGTCAGTTCACTCTCTTGGCAAAATTATGAGTTTAATATCCTGGAAAGATTGAACTACTCACAAAATATCTGAGTCTTGTTTTTGTATAGTTTCAATTATGCACTGTCATTTAAAATGAATGATTTTTCAAGTATTTTTGGAAGGGAATCTGTATAAGTCAATGTCTTTAGTGGCTTAGAATTTTTAACAGGTGTTTGATGTAGTTAACATATTGTGGTATATTTTTGGAGTTAACATAGTCATTCACTATAGCAGCTGAACATCCTCCATCTTTGGCTCCCTTTGTACACTTGAAACTACATGTACAACAAGGTCCATGTTCAGAACGCACTACCAAATGGAGTCAGATGCCCTTTTCTTCTTCATAGGTGGGGCCATTACTGTCACTATGTAGAGCTGTACACTCACTCTAATCTATTTATTTATTTATTTTTTTAAATATTTTTAATTTTTTAAAAATTATCTTTATTGGTACATTAAATATACACATCATGATTGCACTCCATAATGGGGATTTGTACCAGTATAAGACACAACTTAATTCTCATTTTTTCCCATAGCCCCACCCACCCTACCACCCCCCCATATATATAAAATTTGTTTCCTTACTTTTTTGTTACAATCTCAACATTGTCACTCTAATCTATTATTTCCTAGTTATGCTCCTCAAGACTCAATATAACTTTGAAAACAGAAATTCTAGACTCTAAGATACAGCCGTGGGTATTTTGTATAAGTACAGTTTATTTTTGTAGGATTTGGTGTTTAAAATGATTTTCATTTGTATTGGACTGTTTTTCTTTAAATCATGTCAATTGTAGTCATCTCAAATTTTCTGGATTCTTTTTTTTTTTTGAGACAGGGTCTCGCTGTGTGGTTCAGGCTGGCCCTGAGCTCAGCCTCAAACTCACATCACAGCAATCCTCCTACCTCTGCCTCCCAAGTGCTGGGATTACAGGCGTGAGCCACCACTCCTGGCACTGTGGTATGTGGTACTGATTGCTGCTGGGTGTGAGTCTCCAAGCCCAGAATTGTATGTGGTTAACCAGGGATTGAACCCGGGTCCTTGGGCTTGCAAGACAGGCGCCGGAACAACTGAGCCAAATCCTTGGCCCCTCAAATTTTCTGGATTCTATTTATGATGCCATGTGTTTCTTTCTCTTGTATGATTATCAAAATGAGTTAATTTTCTTCATCAATTTAACCATACATTTTTTCTGTAGTGATAAAATATGTGAGAAGTTGGTTTCAAAAATGTATCACTGATTTGATTGAGTTTAGCTACGTAAGTATATTATATAGAAAACAGCATCAAACATATTTCACTGCCTGACCAAGATTTTTTCAAAATTTTATCAATATTTCACCAAAATTAGCGAACTTTGGATTTCAACATTTATAATCTTCCATCTGTATATGTTGTGATCCTATTAAAGAACATATTCAAACTGTATATTTAGTAATATGCAGTGAGTTTTTAAAAATTATGTAGCTTGCTAAATAGCTATATTAGGAATTTTAGAACATTAGTGGCTCCCCACGTAATAACACGGTAATACCTTTCCATGAATGCACAATTTATCACTTACTGCAATAAAGGTAGCACCCGTTCAGCCAACTGGTGCCTCAGGATAGGGAAGACACAGGGAAAATATCTGGTAGGCTTCTGGGAGAGATGAGGCTTAAGACAGATCTTTTGTACAGTCGCTTCCAAAGGTTTGGTAAAGGTCCTGAAAAAAATAAAGATCAGAGCAGTCAGGGGAGGAGAGTGGCAAGGGGAGATCTTTCCAAGTAAGTCTAACAGCATCTATTATTTAAGGCTACACATTCCAAGTTAGGTCATCTGATCTTTGTTGAAATAGTCTTAATGAAATCCCTAAAAGTGTTCATTTAACATTTTTCTAGAAAGGTCCTAACAAAAACACTTATTTCTATTGTTGATCTTATCAGGAATGTTTTCTAACATATCATCATTATAATGCATACCTGAGATAACTAGCTTATGAGGAGGAAATATCTGTTATCTAGTTCAGGCTTAGAGGATTTGGCCCTTGGATATTTTGCATAGCTGCTTTGGCGCCTGTGACTATGCAGCACATCATGGTGGGGAGTGGATGTAGATGGAGAAGCTTCTCCTTTCTTGGTTGGACATAAAAGAAAGGAAGACTGGACACTTCAGGTCCAAACTACACCAGCCAGCAAGAAGCAGAGGTTTTAGAGTGGCATACTTGTGTTTATAGACACAGGAAATTCTACAGGGGCAGATGGTATAAGACCTTGATGCCTTCCTGTGTCCAACAGCTGTTCCTGACAACTCTACCACCTCACACAGCTATGGTTGTTCATCCTTATTTATGAACTAGACTTTTCATAGTAAGGCACAAGATCAACCCAGGTATCCAAAGATTCTTGTTTTGTGATAGTTACACACCCATTACCAGAAGATTTCGTTTATATTCAGTGAAGCCTCAAGGTTTTCTGCTCTATTTGCTTACAGATTATTTTTGGGAACATTTAATGGGCCAGGATTGTACAGTAAAATTTACGACTCTCAAAATAGGCCAATATTTTGACCAATGGGGCCGTGCCTGCCCTCCAAGCACAAGGTCATGAGTTCAATCAACAGTATGTCCTCTAGGTCAAGGACAGTGAAAGCAGAGGAAAGTGTCAGTGCTGGGGGATCTAGGCCACGGCAGGTTGGTATCTATCTCTTCTAAGGATATTATGAAGTATGAAAGTGAATAGATTTAAGAGGTAGTACTGCAGTTAGTTCCTTTTCAATAGTTAAGCTTCCAAGTCCAATTTGAGGCTGTTTCCATCCTTCTTAAATCTGTTTACCCAGTGATTACTTTTAGCTGAGGGAGAACACAGATACATCAAAAAGGACACTGATTACTTCAATCATAGCAAGAGTGAACTTTACCATGTTGATGTTATTCTGTCCCCTAGTAGTTTTCCCAAGTGTAAAGGCATTAGAGAGGGGCTGAGTTTCTTATAAGAGAAGGCAAAATCCAGGGTTGGCTGGGTCAGGTAAGCCACACGTTTGTCTCCTAGTACGCAGAGAGCATAATCGAGGCGCGAGCACACCTGCCTCCAAGTACAAAAACTGCCCTAAAGCCGCGTAGAGTTCAACTCTGCTGGCTTTGTCATGAATCCTCCCTCGTCCAAACCACTCAATCCATAGCCTCCCTGTACAACCGCCAGCCTCTCTACTCGCTTCAACCAATCCGCGAAGGACCTCTATGGTTATGTCACCTGCATTGCTTAATAAAAACAGTATTCTCTAAAACTCTCCCCAGAGTCTGCCATGGGATGTCCATCACCCCATTCCTCCCGGTCCGTTTCCGTTACCCCAAAAGGACAATGACATAAAAGGAAGTACAGGAAGACACCATTCAGGGCACTTTCGTCTTCTTGGTCAAACACACATCTACTGTTTTGGGGAGTTGGTGTGAGGATGTGACGTCCAGTGCCAAGAAAAGGACATAAAAAGGAAGAGAAAATAGGAGAAATGGTGTTAGAGGAAAAAAACATGATCTCTTAA
The DNA here is from genome assembly GCA_004026965.1 of Petromus typicus. Taxonomy (NCBI): domain Eukaryota; kingdom Metazoa; phylum Chordata; class Mammalia; order Rodentia; family Petromuridae; genus Petromus; species Petromus typicus. The sequence continues at coordinate 7,604 of PVIR01044691.1, forward strand.
AATATATCTGATGGGGAACATGTATAACTTCAGGTCAACTTACATGTATATAGATGTTTATATATATATATATATATGTTTATATATATTTAGATAGTAAATATGTTGAGTTCTTGTTTATTGTTCTACTGTTAACCAATATTCTAGACTATATTGTCATTTTCTTCTTTGTGATATTTAATGACTCTGGTCCAAGAAGGAGAACCGTCTTTTTATGATTGTCTGTATATTCCGGCATCTTCTCAAGCCTGACCAACGTTCCACACTGGGAAACTGAGACTCTCTCCCAATGGCATTCCTACAGATAGAAACATTCTCTGCATATCTACAAACAGATGGTCTGATTGAAACTTTTTTTGTTGTTGTTTCTTCTCTTTTCTTTCTAACACTTTCAAATTGCTTCCATGTATATTTTGTTAATGTCAGAAATTATTCCCATGATGAACAAAGCCTGAAAAATCCTAGTTTCGTAGGCTTTTCATAGAAAGTGTGTTTTTCCTATTTTTATTACTCTTTCTCTCTGTTATTTCCACATGATCATTATTAGATCAATTTTCCAAGGTAAAGAAAGGCTGTGTCATCAACATCTAGGTCCTAAGTAGGTTCCAAGGACCTATGTGTTTGCTCAGGACTGTTGTTCCACGTAGTTAATATTCACAAGGGAAACATAATTGTCTGACATGGCCTGGCCCAGGGAGCAGCTACTTAGAAATTTTCTGCCAATGGCTTCCATATTCCCTACCGACCTTAACTTTCCATCTCCCCAGTGCTTAACACAATTTCATATTGTTTTAAGAGAAACAGTGCATTCTATTACATATATTTAATTAGTAGATTTTTCATTAAAACATTTTTACACAGACAACATTTTAAAAATGAAAATCAAGGTGGAAATTCAGTCTTAATCTTGCTTCTTTAACAAGCCAGCTTTCATTCCTATTTGCCTTAAGGCCTTTATTGGCATGTTCTAGGATTCTGCTTACTATAACAATAAGCTGGTTAGAGCTTTGTTTACATTCTAACATGGTGTATCTGAATATGTATTATGGAACTCAACTGCAAATCACATGCTGAACATTTATATAACCACAAATTCCCCCAGGAGCATACCGAAATGCTTAGTGAAATAGCAATGGAAACATACATAACCTAAAATGCTGCATTTTTCTGTAATGAACCATAATACTTTTAAATTGAGGCGTTTGCAATATAGTTGAGGTATGATAAAAAGAACAACAGTTAATATTTAAATTTAAAAATGTATCGTGGCAACAATATATACACTGTCATTAATCCCCCTCAAAATACCCCATGAAATATTGAGTACGTTGATTGTACTGTTCTGGCCACTTTCTGAAGTAATTTATGTTTATTTCAATTTCTGCTAAATGAAAATCTCATTGTATATCCTACTACCTTATTCATGGGACTTAGCATTGTGTGACTCCTGGGCACATTGGGTCTTAACATGGACACAAATAAGATATATGCTAATTTACCAAACCCAGCACTGATTTTATAACAGCGGTTTATATTATTTTGTCTTTTAAATTCCATCACTATGCATATTTCATGGGAACATAATGACATCTGAATAGAAAAATGGAAAACCCTCAAATTATTTTTGAACACTACTACAACTGAATACAATGTAGTTATGTCTAGTTAATAAAATCTTTATATCCTGAGAATGAAAATCAGTTGCCCTCAATATGACACATGCCAAATACATGCAAAATTATTAAGGAGTTTCCTCATCATGTGGAATATAAAAGTAAAAGTGAGTGAACATCTTTTAGACCAATTTACTGAGTGCACAGTGTTAGCAGTGTATTACATTAAATAATTTTCATGTAGAATAATTTAATTTCAGAAGAGTCCTGAAAAATTTACATTATTCTCATTATAAGATATAAAACAGAGAAATAAAGTGGTTTTTAAATTACCTCAAACTTCACACCTAGGAAGTGAGCAATACTTTCAAAATAGATCAGTGAATTTCACACGCCTAGTATTTTGACATTTAGTCAAATATTGATATTTCTCTGTAATTAACAATTAAAGCTATATTGGGAGAAGTACTGTCCAAACTTTTCAAATTAATTATAAGAGCAATTTGCACATGCATTGACTCTACCACAGCTGAGATTCGTCTTTATTTGTTATGGAATTCAAGCCATTAGCTTTCAGCAGCGTGAGCGATTTTGCCTTGACAGCAGTATCAGACCATCAGTCATTGCTTTTGATCTTACACCTCTGTATGTACACTGGAGTTTAGGAAATAAAGAAATTAACAATTTAAAGAAATCTAGCTATTCTTGTACCTCTAGACATGCCTCGTATTGTATCTTCTTTTTTAAAGACCTTTCCATTTCCCATATGTGGAACACTCTCATGCTAATTTGAGCTGTTGATTCACTGGCAAGGGGATGGCTAGAGAGCAGGTAATGAGAAGTCAGGGGTGGGGGTGAGAGAGGGGTGCAAAGAAGATGGGCGCATGGGTGTGTGGGCTGAGTCAGGGGCACCTGTGCTCAGCATTCACTGGCATCATCCAGTCAGCCAGGAATCCAAGTAAAACAAACAGGATAAAGAAAGTCTGTGCTTTCTCTCTTTTCTCTCTTTTAGAGCTGGATTACACTCTTCTGTCCTTGGACACCAGAACTATAGATTTTCTGGCTCTTGGACAAAATGACTTACAACATTACACCCTCCAACCTCTCTCCAGTTTTTAAGCATTCGCTTGTACCTGAGAATGAATTCATCAATTCCCCTGATTCTGAGGCTTTCACTCTTGGATGAGTATGTGCCACCTGCCTCTCAGTGTCTGCAGCTGCAATCAGCCTAAACCAGGTCCTCTCAGCCAACATTGTCACATGAATGAACTCTCTAACAAATGTCCTCTATCTGTAGTTACTTGTCTGTGTACTTGTCCCAGCACTCTGTCCATCCGGAGAATGCTGATAAGTTAGTCTACTTTCCTACTACTGGGACACAGTGACTCACACCTACAGCTTCAGAGAAATGAAGATGATGTTGGCTTACAGTTCTAGGGCATCCAGTCTGAGGTATGTTGGATTCAAGGCAGAAATGTTATGAGCAAAGGACATGACAGCTGGCAAGCAGAGGAAGTGGGGAGGAGACAGAGAGGAAGACGTGCCTTCCAAGGTGACCTGCGTTTTCTCGCTGCCATTCATCCTGATGGCCCGTTGGTTATGAACTCTTCAATGGATTCATTCTTTGATAAGTATAGTGCCTGGTGATCTGGCCATTGGGACAGAAGATTTTCTAGGGACATTTTATATCTGAACCAATGATAACTATAGTATTGTTTTGGGCTATTTCATCTTTTGATTTCCTGGAAGATAGAGGCTTTTTTAATTGTCATAGTTAATAGAGTCTCAAAGAACCAGAAACAGCTCAATAACTGAAGTTGGAATAAAATAGAAACCATGACAAAATATCACCTTAGGAATTCAAATGAAAGGAAATT
>PVIR01044692.1:0-11240 GCA_004026965.1 Petromus typicus
CACAATATATAACATACAATGCTAGGACTCATTTACATCTTCATTTTCTCATACCAGAGAAAAGATGCGATATGTATCTATCTGTGACCTATTTATTTCACTTATAAGGATATCCTCAAGTGTATTTCCATTTTTCATTGAAGGGACCCAGGAAATGTTTAAGTAGGTTAGTGCTTTAGCTTAGATTAGGTCAGACTGTGAAAGTTCACTACCATAGCCCAACCAAGATGGACCAGATGGGGAAGGAGTGGACAAAGACAGCTGAATCCCCTGGGGAAGGAAAGAAAATAATTTACCAGGAAGAAGGTCGAAGTTCAGATCAACAGAACTCAGATGAGAGGAACAAAAATGAACATTCATTAGAACCCTGCCAGATGCCTAGAAACCCATTACTTCCACCTGATTTCAGGCTCAGAATAATGTCATCACATGAGCCAGTCAGTTGTTGCTAAGTCCGCTTAGATTAACCCAGGGAAGAACCACTTTCAACCCCACTAGTGTCAATTAAAGTTTCACGGGACCTTAAGTTTTCTACAAGTTTTACACACACTGTTACATATCATAGATATGAAAGTAAATATGATGTGAATATTGAATTTAAAATTAGAAAAAGTTTTGACTCTTAAAAGCAAACAACAAAACATCATAAAATGGCGTAGTATTTAATTACCTACCAGATTTTGTAATACTTTCCCCACAATTTTTTTTTTTTTTTTTTTTTTTGAGACAGGGTCTCACTTTATAGTTCAGGCTGGCCCTGAGCTCAGCCTCCAACTCACATCACAGCAATCCTTCTGCCTCTGCCTCCCGAGTGCTGGGATTACAGGTGTGAGCCACCACGCCTGGCGCTGTGGTATGTGGTACTGGTTGCTGCTGAGCGTGAGTCTTCATGCCCAGTATTGTATGTGGTTACCAGGGATCAACCTGGGCAGGGCCCTTGAGCTTGCAAGACAGGCTCCGGAACCACTGAGCTAACTCCCCAGTCCCATTACAAGTGTGTGCCACTATGCCCAGCTTTCCCCACAATATTTTTATCTGCATCTTCATGGCCCTATCTTCCTATCACCATGGTTTTATAATATATTTTATCAAAAGAAAAGAAATGTAAGTCCATATATTTTTCTTAGCTTAATTAATCAAGCACATTTTTATCCTGGATGATTTAGAGAGATATCTTGTATCTTCACAACTCAACACTGAAACGTCATATACATTTTTAAGGTTGTCAAATCTGAGAAAACTTTGAGTTCCTTGGAAATATGAACTAGAAGTTTTCATGGGTTTCTGACTTATCTGGGCTGGTGACTGACCATAGATCCTTCTGGAGCTAAGTGGCTGGTGCTTCTGGTTCCACTCTGTCTTTTCTGCGTCAGTTGCTGTGGGATCTTTCAGAGAGAGGACCGTGAACTGGTCCCTCCCTCTTGTTTCTGCACTGTGATGGGGGCCCTGGAGCTCTCCCTGGAGTCACCACACCTTTGAATGAAGAGTAGATGCTCAATGCCCTGAACTGCCTACAAAAGGCAGAACACTCTCCAGCTAGAACCAAAGCTCATGCACCCTGCATGCAGATCCTCTTGTCTGTACCCCAAGTTTTCTACAGTTCTTCCAATGGCATTGGACAAAAGATAAAGGAGTACTTCTGAAAAATCAAGAAGAAAGTGGCCTTGGCAGCAGACATGAATTTTTTTTATTTGCAAAGTTTAAAAAGCTTATGGCTAGGGGCCGGGGATTTAGCTCAATGGTTCCAGCACCTGTCTTGCAAGCGCAAGGACCCGGGTTCGGTCCCCGGTAACCACATACCTGGGTGGTTACTGGGTGTGGAGACTCAGGTCCAGCAGCAACCAGTACCACATACCACAGTGCTGGGCATGGTGGCTCACGCCTGTAATCCCAGCACTTGGGAGGCAGAGGCAGGAGGATTGCTGTGATGAGTTTGAGGCTGAGCTCAGGGCCAGCCTAAACTCCAAAGCGAGACCCTGTCTCAAAAAACCTAAAAAAAAAGCTTATGGCTAGAACCTCTCCCAGAATCTCATGGAGTGGCCTTGCAGAAAGGGTGCCAAGGGCCGGGAAGTTAGCTCAGTGATTCCGGCACCTGTCTTGCAAGTGCAAGGACCCGGGTTCGATTCCCCGGTAACCACATAACAATACTGGATGTGGAGACCCACACCCAGCAGCAACCAGTACCACATACCACAGTGCCGGGCGTGGTGGCTCACGCCTGTAATCCCAGCACTCGGAAGGCAGAGGCAGGAGGATTGTGATGTGAGTTTGAGGCTGAGCTCAGGGCCAGCCTGAACCACAAAGCGAGACCCTCTCTCAAAAAACCTAAAATAAATAAATAAATAAATAAAAAATAAAGAAAGGGTGCCAAGGTCAAAGACACAGAGAAAGGAAGCCCAACCTAGAGCTGCCAATACAGAAGTCCATTCTCTTTCCAAGAACTTGAAGGACACTCAAAGAGACCCTTATAAAATTTACTAGATTAGCCATTTTTTAAAGTACAACTCAATAGGATTAAGTATATGTAATATATCATCAAGTCGTTACCATTGGTATTCATCTCCAGAGTTTTTCATCTTCCCAAATCAAAAGTTTGTGCCCACTAAACAATAACTATCCACTCTCTATCTATGTCCTTCTGGCCTTGGTCAGCTCTATTCCACTTGTATTTTCTGTCTCTGTGAATTTGACCATTCTAGGTATTTCCTGTAAATGGAATAATGCTGTACTCATTCTTTTGTATGTGGCTTGTCTCCCTTACACAGTGATTTCAAGGTGCACCCATGTTGTAGTATATATCAGAGTGGATTCTGATTGAAGACCACACCATATTCTGTAGTCCAATTCGCCACCTTCTACTTATCCATCTGTCAATCCACAATGACTCATCTTGTTCTACATTCTGTGTGCTGTGCCTAAACCTGTGATGAATAAGATTATACAGATACCTCTCTCAGTTCCTGTTTTCAGTTCTTTCAGATGAACACCCAGCAGTAAAATTCCTGGTTTATATGGTGATCAGGTGCTTAATTAGTTGAGGACAACTGACTTATTCACACAGAGACTGCACCTTTCTGCTTTCTCAGCAACAATACATGAGAATCCATTTTCTTCACATCCTCATCAGCAATGTTTTCTCTTTCTCTGTTTTGTTTTGATAGTGGCCATCTTAATGGATGTTACATGGTGTCTCATTATGGCTTACATTTGCATTTTCCTACTGATTAATAATATGGAACATTTTCTCTCATTCTTAATGACCTGAAAACCACTTTTACCAGAATGATACAATGCTTTACACTGAGGCTTTGGTGGGAACTTTGATGTTTTCTTATTTATTAGAATTTTCAACCAGTAAAACAACCAATAAACTTTCAGCAGATCAGAAAACAGAAAATTCTGGAAGGGAAAGGGTGGACTTCAATGAGAAAAACAAAATCCAAAAACTCACAGAAGGGCACACATTGTCTAGACCACAGATAGCACAACTTGGCCACAGAGTCTCAGTATTGTACTCTAGGCTCTCCCCACTGGGGTGTGCCAGTGGAAATACTCCCATCTCTATGCTTCTACAATTAAAGTCTCTAGTGAGACTTCTGGGGATCTTTGTTTCCAGGAGGAGAGTTTGTAAACCTTCCTGTAATCTACTGTCTCCAATCTACTACTACCTCCCTTCCTTACATGAACCAGCATTGGACTAGCTGTGCAGTTGGGAGATGTTAGGCACAGATGTTTGTATCAGGCTTCTGTACACACATGGAGGGAAGCCATGGGCATTGTCACTGCTCCCACTGACATCTTTGGGTAGAAAACACACGCTCATGGTTATGGTTTAGTAACAGTCATCTGTGGACCTCCTCTGTTTCCAACAGCTCTGCAGAATGAGCCAGACACCAGATGGGAAATGGTGCAAATTAATTCAGTCTGACCTCCTGCCTAACCATTCACTTAGCAGACATGATTAGAGCCTGGACTCTATTTCACTCTAATAATGTGACAAAGGAAGTATATAATAAGTACTTTCAGGTGCTATGACAATGGGTACAACTTCCTACAGCACTAATTAGCTTATAAATCACTCCAAATACCCAAAATCTAGAAACCACTGTGCAGTCAGTAACCTCAAATGATACAATGGAAATGGTGCAGCATGGCCCTGAGTGTCTAGGATGAAGTAATGGACATATTTTGGCAATGAGATACCAACGACCACTGCCAATATGGTGGCCAACATAAATTTCGAGAACACTGCTATTACTGGGCCAAAGGGATGGGTTATACCTTCTGGAGAAGAGAAACTCATTTAACATGAAAGAGAAACACTCATACTGAGTTTGGATGCAGAAATCAGGCTCACCAGGGTGTTCTAAAATCTCTCCAAGACTCACAAATTGTTTTGTGAAACATGAGGATGTTGTTGACTGCCTATTAAAACTGAGTTACTCTCCTATTTATTTCAAACACTACTCTTCAAATAACCATTCCTCAGTCTGTTATGACACTCAGAAGCAACCATGTTCATGCTACAGTTGTAAATAAATTATAGTTTTAAAGTCATCTTAATCAAGTATTAAAAAGAGGTGTCTATAAGAAATTATTTTTTAAATGTTTTTAATGAATCCTGGTCTATATTAAGGCTTACCTAATATAACATTTAATGCCTTCATTCGGTTGGTGGTTTCAAATGTCTATTTTTAATATTAGGAACAGTGACCAATTTCTCAAAGTCAGCAGTCGTACAAGTGTCAAATCATATCGATTCCAAGAGAAATGAACATGATTATTATGTGAGATTATTAAAAATTCAAATAAAAATGTTCCTGGTCCTGTGCTAGCTTTTAAGGTTAATGCATAAAAGTATAGCAAGAAATGAACCCCTTTAGCTAAATGCTTCATTTGAAGTGACTTTTCCCTTTCACAGAATATTCACAATGAACACTGACCCTCTCTGAGCAGTGGTTCTGTCCTGGTCCTCAGCATGTGGACACTGAGGCAGAAGCCGCCCCACCCTTCTTGTCTGTGCCAGGAGAGAAAATGCTAATGGTGTCCCTTCTTCTTGTGGTGCAGGTACAGAATCCTTAGAAGTCGAAACATGCAACCAAAGAAAAATCCTCTTTCCTCTGAACTTCTTGAACAGGTGCACCTAGTTCAAGTGCATTGAATCACGCTGCCATCACCGGTGGCCACAATTTCAACTCAAATGAAAAATGGACACCTTAAATCAAATTTATACTCCTCTTCCTAAAGAGTAAATCAAACCCCCAGGTCTAGTACAGTTCCACAGAAGGCAAATACTGAAATTCTTCCTACTCTGGGTTAATACAGAGATTGTTCAGATCTTACAGGCTACAGCCCACACGGAGAGCCAAGTCAAAGTTGAGGGGGAATTCATACCAGCATAGGACGAGCTGGACTTTGAACCCAGGACTCCATGCTCTTCAGTAATCTGACTTGATTTACAGCTCCTGTTGGTTCAGGAGAAGGCAGAATGAGAGGCTGAGCCTGCACAGATCTTTCTCAGCAAGAGCCTTGGAACCCAAGGGAGATACAGAAGGAAGCTCCATCTCCTGGTACTGTGAATTGCTGCTTCGCCATCACCTATTCCAGCTGAACCTTTGTCACCAGAGCCACTTGCTTTGAGATAAAGAAAATAATTAGATAGAGGCTTTCCTGCCTTCTAAGTCACTTCTAGTGGGAATAACACCCAGCATCAAGTCAGTGGTCACCTCACCTCAAAGAAATAGTCAGGAATGGTGCTCAGCTCTGCCCTTCTGAGGTCTGGCATTTGTGTTACCACAGCCTCCTTCCCAGATGCCCAGGCATTATTATCCTTTCTTGGTCTCTTTATCCTTCCTTCCCCTAGATTTTTGTTATAAAAATAAAAAAATAAAGAAAAGCACTCCTAGCTTGGGTCTGAAGACTTATTGCCAATTTCTGCCACACCTAACCACTAGTCCTTTATGGTCAGCCTCTGTAAGAACTCCGTAAACTTTTATTTCATGGACTCTTTGGTCTCCAGAGTTTTGGTCCAATGGATTGTAGTTACTCTTGCCCCTTTGTGTCCTACTTTGTGTCATACCCCAGGCCAGGCATTCTGCAAACACCACTTCAATTACTTTACAAAGAACTTGACCAAAAACACCAAAATGCAAGAAAATAAAAACCAAAGCTGCTCTTACTTTCATCTTTGCAGAAAAGTCAATGGCAGCTCAAATGGCAGAACCAGGAAACAAAAACAAGCGGCTTCTGTCCCACCCTCCATGCTGCTCTCCAAATCACCCAGCGGGAGAAGGAGCTGGGAGAATGGCTCAGTGCTGCCCCTGTCCTGCCAGGAATACAAGCCACAGCCTCCTGTACACTCTCACCACCAAAAGATGGTGTGTGATTGGTGTTCAAAGTCATATGATTGGTTTGTGTCGTGCAGGATTCTGGGGGTTTATGTAAGAACCATATGCCTTGTTTTGTCCTGAAATCTGTTTCCTGCAGCCTTTGGCATTGTCTGCCTAATTCTATGATGTCCGCTTTCCTGTCCAGAAAGGTTCTGTCTGTAGAGCCCACAGCTCCTCATTGCTCTGCACTGCGCATAGACTGTGGCTCCCAGAAGAGCCTGATCTCCTGATCTCAGTTATAGGTGTCTGGTCAGGTCCCCGAGCCATGATGTTCCATTCCCTGCACATCTGCAGAGTGCAGTCTCTGCACCAACCTAGAGCAGCTACCGAGCCTAGCCAGGATCTCCGGGACCTTGGGACTCCAGTTTCGGAAATGTACTCCTCTCATCTGAATTTGAGAGATACAAATAATTGCCAAGAAGTACAGAATTGATCAAGAGAGGTCAAATTTAAAATGTCCCATGTCAAAAATTCTTGAATCCAAATCATCATGTGACTGTGTGAGCAGTCTCTGACACTGAATGCCAGGGACAGATGCCATGCAGAAGCTTGAGTGACACACGTGCCAAGAACTTAGCAGCAGGAAGGAAAAGTCAGGAGCCAGGGAGACTTGCTGGTGGAGAGCCACACTTCCAAGACTTCACAAGAGGACAATCCCCATATAACCTCTATAGCCTGCCAATGCCCCTGCTGTGACTCCTACCTGCTGCAAGAGTATTGCCATGTCTATGTAGCAATTAGCACATCTCTAGGTCACAATGTATTAAAAGACACTATGAATTACTTTCCTTGTTAGTCAGTGCATTGGTTATATTTTTAAAGTCTCACTGAGCCATTTCTCCTGGTTTTTATTACCCAGTGAACAAGAAGTTAAGCCAACAGTGGTTTCAAGTTGCATTAAGATTTCAAGAATGAAACAGGCTCACAGAAGCCTTTCAAGTTTGGCCCAAGGTAGCACATCGATCATGGACTGTATTCTACTGTCCATCCACTGTCCCCAGATGTGCTGGTTCCAGAGCACTCCTGTTTACACCATCTCATGTGTAACTGTTAAAGGCAATGCTACCATCATTGAATACTTGTTACCAGGAAATTGTATTCTAAATTAAAATACCACTGGCTGCATAAAACCAAATATGGTCTAGGATGCAACATAATTGTCTAATAGAGAGAAAATATTTTCCAATTGTATGTATTGGTAATTAGGTGAGAATAAGTAAAAAATCCACAGTTGTGAAAGAATATACACAAAACCAACATATCAAAATCTAGGTTTGCATCATGGGAGGTGGAAGAAAAGGCAGAGGAGAAAGAAGAGAGAAACCCACTGTCAAAATGACACATTAAGGCTTTTTTTATGTTCCTTCCTCCCTTTGTACTTTCCTTCCTTATTTTCCTTCCTTCATTTCTTCCTTCCTTCTATTTTATGACAATTCCAGTTTGCAACATCATGAAATATGTATCTGCTCCTTGTCCTCAGTTTCCTAACTTCAAGGCCATATGTCCTGGCATTGGCTGGTAGCTTGAGGAGGGACAGTCATAGAAATGCCTGGGCATGGTTAGAGAATTGGAAACTGCAGTTTCCTCCCACCTCCAGAGAGGAAGAGAGGCTGATGGTCATGGACAACAGCCAATGGCCTGAGGGAGCAGGATGAGGCAAGGGTGCCTCTGAAAAGAACCAGAGCCTGGTCCAAGGACCTTCAAGGAAGCTGGGCAGGGTACAGAGGCTCCACCCTTCCACCTGCACCCACCATGACACCATGCATCACAGCACAGAGGAGTTTCCCTTGGTTCCTTGAGCTGCTCTAGAAAATAATGAACCCAGAGGGTGGTCTTGGGAACTGATTTCCAGTGGCCAGGAGTTTGGAGCCCAGACTTGCTAGTAGCATCTGAAGGCCACAGTTCTTAACAGACTGAGCTCTCTGCCTGTGGACTGATTTTACTATTGAGTTAATAGAGTCAAAACTGAATAAATTTTGAGATGTCTCCCCGTAATTGCTGGCTTGGACCTGGAGACTGTACATGTGAAGAAGAGAGAGTGGGAGAAACTGAGTAAAACTCTTTCCTACCACAATCATTTCACTGAATTTTTTTAATTGAAATCTTTATTGGTACATTACATATATGCATCATTATTGCACTCCATAATGGGGATTTGTACCAGTATAAGACACAATTTAATTCTCATTTTTTCCCATAGCCCCACCCACCCTACCACCCCCCTAAATACATGAAATGTGTTTCCTTTCTTTTTTGTTATAATCTCATTGTTTTTCCCCCTTCACCGAATTTTAATCCTCAGAACTCATGTGATTTCATCTGAAAGTCTACAGCTAGTCTGCTCTTGTCACCAGCATCACCTCAGTGATTCAGGTCCTCATGAGCTCCTTGAACTTTGAGCTCCTCAGGGAGAAGAGATATCTGCCCATCATTTTTGAGTCTTATGGGCCTGACTCCAGTGACAGCCAGAGTTGATTCTCACTCACTGATAGAAAGTAGGCAAAAAGATAGAAGATGGAGCAAAGAAACCAATTAATTTCAACAAACACTGATCCAAAGACTTTTGTAAGGGAAACCCTGTGTCACAAAAAGGCACTGAGAGCAAAGGCACTGATATCAATCTTAGTGTCAGTAATGAAGGATCTTTAAACTGAAGTCATCTACAGTGGCCAGTAAAAGTTCTAGCTTGGGACAGAAACTCAAAGTGATTAAAACAACACAGTAATCAACAGTTCTCATCTGTGTGACAGAATGTCCCTGAGTTGAACAAGTTGAAGAGCTGACTAACTGAACTCGTCAAAGACCCAGGTCCTCTCTTATTTTCTCTTCTGCTACCACAGCTTGTTTCTTTTCCATTAGGATAGCTTGCTCATGATCCCAATATGGCTGCAGAGTTCCATTCATCACAATGAGACATGACATCACTCTACACTTTGTTGAAAGTCCCTGTTATAGGAACCCTTGCATGGCAAGTTCTGTCAGTCTACAAGAAACTCAAGACAGATGACATGCGTTCAAATACAAGCTTTCAGAACCTAAGCAGGTAACTATTCATGAGAAAGGAATCGATCTCACTTTGCTTTCATTTTATGGAATGCCATGATATCTTCAATGTCAAAAGACTCTGTGAGGGGCTGGCTGTGTGGCACAGAAATAAAAGTCTTGCCCAGAGTGTCTCTAGGAGTAGGCTCCACCCCAGCACTGAAAAAAAAGGTATCATGATTCTTACTGAGAAAGTGAAGCTTATTCATTGCTCAGGTTGATATAAAACCCTCCAGTACTTCCATTCAGTGAAATGAAATGTGTCTCCCGGAGAAAAGGCTGACTCTAGAGAAGCGCATGGGGTATGGAGGATGAGGCCATGTCATGTAAGATGTGACTGGGCAGATCAGAGGCACATAAGGCGACCTTGACGAGCTCCTAGCAGCTAGAGTGGGAACTTCTGTGTAATAAAGCAATATCATATTAGATGGGAAATAACTATTTAAATACCATGGGAACAGACAGGAGACATAGAAATCAAAGATTCCGTGGACCAGTAGAGACCAGAGAGATATAGGATACAGGATAGGATTTAAAGTTACAATGTAGATGCTCAGTACTAGAAAAGAGCCTGGGTCCTGGTCCCTGAAGGCAGGCTGTGGGAAGACAGGGGCCTGGTGGTCAAGGTCAGCCCAAGCAATGCAGAGAGCTTGAGCCTCCACCACAACGTAATGAGAACAGTGCTTCACCTTGGGGATCGTTTTCTTTAATATTCATGACCCCAGTCTAACCGGGAGGAAAATGCTAAGCAAATGCAAACTAAAGGATAGTCTTAAAATATCTTACCAGCCTCACTCCAAACTGTCACAGTCACCAGACACCAGGAGACTCTGAACACTTGTCACGTACAAAACGAGGCTGTGGCCCCAGTGTGGTGTTCTGTCTGAATCCTGGGACAGAAAAAAGAAAAGGGGAAAAATGGGAAATCAAATAAAGTGCTGAATATAATCCATGGTAATGAACCCTATGTTAGATTTTCATCTGTTTCCAAGCTACTATAGTGACATACAGTGTTAATAGGAGAAACCGGATAATGACTACAATAAAACTCAGGACTATCTCTGAACCATTCCTGTAAATCTATAATTGGAAAGCTGAGATTTATCTTTTTAAATAACATAAGCCAACTATTTGGAAAACATGACAAAGAGTTAAAAGGGAAAATTGATAAATGCAGACATTACCAAAATGTTTTAATTTGTTCTATAAAATTCCCAGAAAAGAAGATGAGAAGTCGAACCACAAATTGGAGGAAACTGTTTACAATCTACAGTAAGACAAGGGGCTCAAATCCATGCAAAGTATCCCTAGAACTCAAGAATAAAAGAAATGTGATTAGAAAATGGGCAAAGGACATGACAAAGTGTCTGACCGAGGACCATATAGTGGGCAAAGGAGCCCAGGGCCCACACAGCAACCACAGCCTGTAGGGAAATAAGAAGTAAAACTGAAGTCACTTTCACACCACAGATGCTGGAGGAGTAGAAGCATAAGGACAACAATGATGATGCTAAACACAGGTAAGAGTGCAAAGAAGTGAGACTTCCATACCTTCCCTGGGGAAATGTAGCATAGCAAAGCCACATGGGAAAAGAAAATGGCCATCAATTTCTTAAAGAATACACATGAACTTGCAGTATGGCCCTGTGATTGTTCTCTTAAGCATTTATCCCAAAGAAATGGAAACAAGTTCACACCAACCCTCAGACCAGCTGTACACAGCACTGTCACTAGGAATTGCACCAAACTGGAAATACATCATGTATCTTTTGTTGAGTGAATGATTAAAGACACTATGGCACAACCTTG
>PVIR01044694.1:0-11091 GCA_004026965.1 Petromus typicus
TGGATCTGCAAGGGCAGCTGGAATAAATAGTGCCTGGAAGCGGAATCTCCTCAGTGTGCCAAGGCCTGGGGTCTGCTTAATTCCATGCTCTTATTTGTGCTGAATGTCAAGTAAAATAGCCCTCCCCTCCCCTCGGAAGTGTTTAATTTGTGTTTAATTTCAATTGGAAGTTCAGTTGTCAATTTCTGGCCTTCCCCTCACCTTCCCCCTCCCTCTTCTGTCCTGTCCTGTCCTCTCCTCTTCTCTTCTCTCCTTTCCACCTCAAATCCAACAGTAAATGATCATATAGCCTTAAAGCGCCTTAAGATCATTGAGCTGAAAGCTTCAAAATTCAAGATATCAGAGCAGTAAAAAAAGAAGGGACAGCAGTTAAATTCGGACACATAGGCTATTCCTCTTCTTTGTACATTAGCATGGGTCAGACTTATACGGACGATAGGTGGGTCTTAAATCTGTTTGCTATGCTAAGGTCTAGGTAGGAGGAAATACTTAGTTTTGCCTTAATAGTTCCCAGGTTCCTGTATCTTTCTTTGGAAGGAATCTCTGCAATGGTGAATCAATTGATGTACTTCTGTCCCCAAACTGTTGCCAAAGAGGTGATCTCTTCTTAAAAAGGCAAACAGTTCTTTTATGACAAAGTTGTCTGTGGCCTTTAACAGAGACTCAAAGAGTCCATGTACCTGTTGAAACTGTAGGCACAAGTATTCTGTGCCTACAGGCTGTTCTTCATTTCCTATTTCCATTTTCTTCACTGGTGGAAAAGCATCTTCATTTCTTCACACTTCAAACTACTTCCATGGGAGACAATAGATAAAAACTAGAGATTTATTCGTTATATAGTTGCTCCTTTCAGAAGAGGCTGTCCTGCATCCTTCCAGTTGGGGACCCAAGTAAGTACCCGGATGTGGAATGAGGCATGAGCAGCCTCCTACGCTTCTGTCTCCAAGGACAGTCAGAAGAGGGGTGGAGTAGAACAAAAAGAGGAAATTCTGATGGGGGGGAACAGCAGGGTGAACAGCAGTCACCCAGAGAATGAGCAGGCTGTGGCTATGTAGGTGAACTGGACAGCAAGATGACACATCAACAACCTTCTTGGTATCTGCCCATGTGGGCCTTGTGTGGCTCTGGGGCCATAGTGCTTAGTTGAATCATGCTATCTACTCACTATAGGGGCTCTTTGAGCAACTCTGAGAATATCTGTGCTCTCGTTGATTTCTTCTCTGTTATATGATAACAGTTACAGCACCCACACATTCTTGAGTTGTTATGAGCCTTTAATTAGTCAGATGTCACAATTAAGCTGCAAGGGACAATGATATGTTGTGTATACATTCCTTCTGGAAGAAATGATCATTAGCTTTAGAATAATGAGTCCTCTTGTCAAGCACAAGGACATCCTTAGAGTTTCTAAATTAAAAATCATGTGATTTTGTGCCCCAGTATGAAAGATTAGTTTGTTGTACTTAATTTTTTTTTTTTTTTTTGCTTAGTAAAGGATGAAGGATAAGAGAAGAAATGTCAATTGAGGACATCTCTCTGATTTCATAACTTGGAAGTTCAGTTGTCAATTTCTGCACTCATTTCAGAGGTTGTTGATGTGTCATCTCGCCGTCCAGGTCACCTACATAGCCACAGCCCGCTCACTCTCTGGGTGACTGCTGTTCACCCTGCTCTGGACCAGCGAGGTGCTGTGGGGGCTGCTGTCACAGGGGTCTTTGTCATCTTCCTCCAGGTTTTGCTAGTTTTCTCCCCTTTCCTCAGTCACCAGCTAGTCATGTAGTTAAATTTGTCCTTTGGAAATCTTCAGAGGTCAGGAAATTTATTTGACTTTTTTCACCTTTGTTCAGGTGTGGACCCCCAGGTGTCAGATTTGTAGAGTCATGCATCAAACCCAGGAGCAGTGTTGGTGGTTCCATACAACAAACAGTCTACAGCAAAAGCAAAAGCAAATTCCAGAACATTGTGTATCCACACTAAGAGAAAGTTAATGAACTGAGGATCATCAAAATAAATATTCGACTGATTAGGTAAAATCACACAATGATATTCTTTTCTTCATATTAGTGTTTTTAAATTAAATTATTTTATTAATGCTGGAAAAATTAAATGACTTTTTGTGTTTAATTTCAAGACGTAGAAAATGAACTTGTTGTATTATACTTGGTCTTATAAGACATTGGTATTTGGCGTTTGTATTAAGAAAGTCACAATATCTCTGGAGCTTGGGGAAATGCATGCCTTTTCCATTACTGTCTGTGATTGACTGATACCATTTGTGCAATGAATAAGTCTGTGCTATTTTATGCACCATTATCTGACCTAAGGAGAACATTCAAATTTTGTTGTACTTCTGCACATTACATAAGCAGGGAGAAAGAAATCCTTGGCTCAGATACAGGGCAGAGTCCTTCTGGCATGAGTACTTGTTTTCAGTTTTTTATCCTTGCAGAGGTGTGTTTCAGAGTCAAAATACACATCCATGGTTCCAAATGAATCATAGGCTTTTAGCCAGCATTATTTATAAGAGCTCTCGTAAGAAGAGAACTTCATCCAACACCCAAGGAAAAATGGGAATTTCCATGACTGCCAAAAAAGGAGTGGGAGGGATCGGAGGCACACTTTTTCAGCTGAGAGCTCTCTGCCAGGCTCCACCTGAAAAGCGCCCCAAGAAAGAGGATTCATGCACAGCCATGTAAGTGATGTCAGTACTGATGTGGAGAAGGATATGGTTGACCCAGCTGAAAATATTATATGATTTTCAAGGGAAAATGGCCACTTACTCTTCTAAAACACTGTGAAGAGTAAACTTTCAAATCTATTTGGCATAGATTCTGGCCCAAAATATGCCCACATGGTAAAGTGCTCAACTATCCCAGCATGTCTGCCACTGCTTCTGCCCTGAAAACCATTGCCCAGCTCTTCTCAGCCCTGAGTTAGCCGAGTCACCCTGTGGTCTTGGTTGGTTAACTTGTCAGAGACCATTCAGCCTACTTTAATGCATTTTATAGCAGTAATTGTAGGAGTGGGGTGATGCCAAAATTTGCCATTCTCCCATGAACATATGCCAGATTTTCTGTTTCTATGAAGGGAAACGTATATAAGGCAGATTTGTGAAATCTGTTATTTAAAACTTTGTGTTTTGTAGTTTGAATTGTGGAAGCTTGGCTGTGACTTTTACCCATTCTTTTTAAGTTTTTTTTTTTTTTTTGAGACAGGGTTTCGCTTTGTGGTTCAGGCTGGCCCTGAGCTCAGCCTCCAACTCACATCACAGCAGTCCTCCTGCCTCTGCCTCCCGAGTGCTGGGATTACAGGCGTGAGCCACCACACCCGGCACTGTGGTATGTGGTACTGGTTGCTGCTGGGCGTGAGTCTCCACGCCCAGTATTGTTATGTGGTTACTGGGGATTGAACCCCAGTCCTTGCACTTGCAAGACAGGCGCCAGAACCACTGAGCTATATCCCCAGCCTGCTTTTCCCCATTCTTATTGGCTGTTACGTAGATGGGACTACGACTTTAATTTTTACACCTCTTATTTCCCATAGACTCCTTTTCTGCCCACAATGCTATTGACTTTCTACTTATGTGTTAGAGTACTTGACTAAGGTTGATGACACCTGAGTCCTTGGCAGAAGTAGTGGCACTTACAAAGTAGAGAGGTTCACAACCTCTGTCAGCGAATGAACCTTCTGGAAAATACTACTACATTGACTTTGACAATAGGAAGTTTACTTTGTCAGCTACGAAGAGTTTATGAGCGTGGCAGGCTGTGGGTTGCTGACCCTGTGGGTCAATAGTCACTGAACACAAGGTGAGGTCAGCTCAGGCCAGGCATCCAACCGACCTGAAGATTGTTGCTGGGAGAATGTTCTGTGGTGCTTGACCTGTGGGTCTCACTATCTCATTGAAATGTATTTCCACTAGTGGATAAACCATTGTCCTTTGGGTTTGACAGAGCATCGGACTTGCCTGCAGGACTGCTGGAAACCCAGTCAGCTGGATTCAACCCCAGCACCTCTGATGCAGCAAGTCTGGGAGGGGACAGATAAAAATTTCCATTTTTGTCCACTTTCAGGGAATGCTAGCACTGCTTGCACCAAGACCACAGTTTGAAAAGAGTTGTTTTAAAGAATTTAGAATCTGTCTCTGAAGCTCATTTTCAATTCCTCAGGTTGCTTTATTGGCGCAGAATAGAGAGGCATGGAATGGACTTTGGGTATTCATAGCCCCCCTGTCCAAACTTTTTGAGCATTTTTCTTCCACTTTTCCCTACTTCCCAGCTACTTCTGTCTCCTGACTCTTGAATTCTAGGCCCCTAGGATACTTTTCACTGTTGATACTGTGATACAATTCACTGTTGATACTTTTCACTGAAATGTCACTTTCTTGCCTTTCCCACCACTATTCAGTCTGGTCTTCTTTGAAAGTGTTTAATGTTCCAAAATGGCCCATTTTTCTTTCATACTTAGCTTTTCTCCAGTACACAATTTCCTTTGTTTGGAGACCTCAGCTCTGTATCATGTTGTCATGTATCCAGGTGAAATGACTATCCTTTCCACAACTTTTAAAAATGTCTATATTAAATTTTTAATTGACATAGTATGTACATACTTACTGAGCCAGGTGGGACATTGCACACATGTGTATAATATGCATCGATCCCATCAGGGTATTTGGCTGTGCATCCCCCAAGGCACTTTTCACTCCTTTGAATGAGAGACATTGCAGTATCGACTTTGAAATACACACTGAACTGTCAACAACCATGGTTGTGGTGATGGCGCTTGTCACCTCTGTTGGTTTAAGAAGTGCTCAGACTAGTAAAGCACATCTGTGGGCGCACTGCATAGGTCAAGACAACGCGACCTTGGGGGACGTACCTGGAGTCTGGCTCTTCCAGTGTCCTCTCTTCCTGACACCCTGAGTTTGGGAAGCTTTCCTCCATCAGGCTCATCTGCTTTGATGTGTCCTCTTGGGAGCCCAGGGGCCAGGGGCTGGAACTTCTTCGACGGTGGCCAAAAGAAGCTTTTTTTTTCTTTGGAGCTGTATATATCAGGAGCTTTGTCCCAGCAGTGGAAACCTGTCCAATATAACAGTTACCTTACTGGGCTATAAAACAATAGAAATGCAACTGCCCCTGCTAGCTGTCCCCTCTCGCTCCTCCCTCTCCACAGGCTTCTCGGTATTGATAACCACTTTTCTATTCTCTGCCTCTGTGAGATCAACCTGTTCACTGCTACACGCAAGTGACAAGATGTGACACTTGTCCTACTATGCTTGTCACTTCACCGGACATATGCCCTCCAGGCTCTTCCATGTTGGCACAAATGACAGAATTGCATCCTTTCTTATGGCTGCAGAATATTCCATTTGTATAAACACCAGTTTCTTTTCCCATCTGTCCATTCATGGATATCTCCGTAGATTTCGCGACTTGGCTATTGTGAATAGTGCTGCAATGAACAGCTGAGTAGAGATATTTCTTCAACACACTAATTTTGATTTTTTTTGTGTGTGTTAATGTCCGGCATGAGATTGTTGGAGCTGATGGCAGTTCTATTTCTAGTGTTTAATGTAAACTCTACCCTTTTTCATAATCATTATGCTAATTATTCCATCAATAGTTTGTAAGATTGCACTGCCTCTGCATCTTTGCTTATCTTTTTAATTACTAGCCATTCTGAGGTAAGATGATACCACATTATATTTGTTATTTGTATTTCCCTAATTATTAGTGATGCTGAGCAGTTTTCATGTACTTGTTGACCATTATATATATTTGGGGGTGGAGTAGAGGGCTGAGTGAATGCAAAACAAGCTCTCCAATACTGAGGTATGTCCCTTGTCACCATAGCGTCCCACATGTCTGCTTACATGTGTACCTTCTTTTTTCTGCTGTTATCTAATGGGGAGTCTCTTTCATCTCACTTGACACTTTTCTCTTGTTTTACAGTGCTTCTTGTATTATAGTTCTGTAACTGGTACAATGCTTTGTAAAGAGTTTTTTTTTTTCAGTCATATGTCTTCAGGTCTTTGAGTTTCCTGGAACTGGATATCCATATGTTTTTCAAGGTTTGCTAGGTTTTGAGCAATTATTTCATTGAGTATATTTTAAAATATTTTTTTCCTTCTCTTCTTGTGGATTTCCTACAATAAGAAACTTGGCTCACTGACTGGTGTGCCATATGTCTGGTGGATGTGTGGCCTCCACTAGTTGTATAGACTTCATAGTAAAAGGCTCTCTCCTGCTCATCTGCTGTGTTGCCGGTGGAGTTGGCTGAGCTGGTTTTGGTCTCAGGTGGGCACTTTCCTGTTGTGTCAGTGCCCGTGGACATCTTGGTAGCCTAGACTGGAGGCTTTGTGAGACTCTGCTCCCAGCCAGGATGCAGCTGTATTACAGGGCATGTGCTGGTGGCTCTGGGAGTGGTGCCCACAGATGCAGCCTCAATGTGCCCATTGGCATGTGCGTGCTCTGCTGGTCCCAGATGATTGTACCTACTAGTGAGGTACCTGTCATTGTCCGAGAGCTGGGATGGCGGTGGAGTATTCTGATGGTTCTAGACAGGGTGCTCAGTGTCTGCGAGCCCTACTGGTGACCTTGGCCTTTGGGGAATGACTTTGTCAGGTTAGGTGGTTCATCTGCTCTCAGGATTTCAAGTAGGTATGTGTAGCTGTCTAACTGCTTCAGGTCCTTGGAGTCCAGCCACTCATGGGAACACTCTTGACTGTTTTCAGTGGGCAGAGCTTCTCACAATAGGCTACCCAGCTGCTTCTGTGCTGCAGTAGGTTGGATCGAGCCCAACAGCTGAACAGCTGTTTCATTGGGGTCTCAACAGGTGAGCTGTACAGTTGTCACCCAGCTGTTTCCCTTGGTCATGAGTGGATTGTTGGGACTCCCTGGTTGCTTCCTGGGACAGCAGGATAGTGAGTGACATTCTTGGCTGCATTTTAGGGGTCAAGGGGTACATGGGACATGGGACTGGCTTTGTTTTCTTGAGATCGCTGTGGGTCCAACTGCTCAGGGATCTTTGCTTAGGTGCAGAGAGTGAATGAATAGGGCCACTTATCTGATTCAGAGGGCCTGCACGGATTTGGGTTGGCTTTCCTGATGTATGAAAGAGCAGGAGAAGCCACCTGTTGCTGGTTAGCCTCTAGTTTGATCAAGCTACTTACAAGCCACCTGGTTCCTTCACAGAACCCCAGATGGACAGGGTCTCAAGACAGCACCATGTGAGAAGAGCCTGGTGGGAGAGGACTTCACGCAGGCTGGACTGTTTCTCTGGGGGATGCAGCAGTGTGGTCACCTGGCTTCGAGCCTGAGAGACCAGGACCATCCTTTATCAGCAGTTACTTTGGTCATGCAGATGGGGAGGGGTGGATGGCTCTTGCTTACCCTTCTCCAGGTGAGTGAAGTCCCTCTGGTGGGGGTTGATCTAGAGAGAAAGGACAGTGAGTACTTTAGGGTTAGTTAGCTCCCTTTTCTATAAGGCCACCATGAATCTCTATACTGTGCTGTGCTGTGCAATGCATCTGCCATGCCCCCGTTATACTCTGGTATCTGCTTCAAACTGGGGTGTGTGTGTATGTGTGTGTGTGTGTGTGTGTGTGTAAGCATCGCAGGCAATTCTAATCAGCCATCTGCTCAATAATCTACATTTTCTTTCCCAAGGCTTTATAAGGAAAGATCGTTCATTCAAATGAGCTTATACTTACCCACTTGCAGGAGATAGTCATTTAGAGCAAATTTTCCTTTCTGATATCATAGCCACCCCATGCTGTGCTTTTCATGGAGTTAAATAATGTTGCCTCAAGTATACAAAGACTCTTCTCACAGCAATAGTTTAGAAAATGAAGCCAGCTTTACTAGATTTGATCACTCATTCTTTGGACTTCTGGATTGTAACCCTGAATAAGGCATTTAGGACTCAAGCTGGGGAGCCCCTCCCAGTTTTCAGAACCTCTGCAACACATACTTCAAAATAGTGATGTAGCAATTTATTTGATTTATCCTTTTTTGGGGAAAGAAAGCCATTTTATGTATTTAGTAAAACTCATACTATA
Source organism: Petromus typicus (assembly GCA_004026965.1). NCBI lineage: Eukaryota > Metazoa > Chordata > Mammalia > Rodentia > Petromuridae > Petromus > Petromus typicus. The sequence goes on from PVIR01044694.1 coordinate 8,060, forward strand.
CAATACAAAATATGCCAATCTTCATTTTTACAGAAAATAGTTTAAATGATGACAGTAGTCATTCCAATAGTCCATATGTGTATGTGGCTTTCAAAATAAGCACTTAATAAGAAATATAGAAAGTGAATTTTTATATCCTTCTCATACTCTGTAATGTAAAATTCATGTTTTGCTACTCTAAGCCTAGTTTGAAACGAAATAATGTTGAGTAGATTGAAATTTTGATAAATAGTGGATTTCTTTTGAGTGGAAACATCTTACCAGTGATTGTCCTTATCTTCTGAAAACAAAGAGTATTTATTTGAATCAATCAGTATTATTTCTAGCAAGATCTTAGCACGTAGTTGCAGCTGGCTTCACAAGAGAGGTGAGTCTTGAAATGGATATTGAAGAATAATGAAGACTTATCAGAGTATGTGGGAAAGTGGGAATCTTTTGTGTTGGAGATAAGCACACAGAATGGTATGGAAGTGTGTCATGGCTTGGATTTAATGTCCCAGCAACCTCTCATACATTCAAGATGGACTTTTGGAGGTGATTTGATTCCATAAAGGCAATCAGAATTGGATGGAGCTACGGAGAGGCAATGGGTATGTGGGAGGAGGGGCTGACTGAAGAATGGGTCATGGAGATGTGACCTTGGGGGCTAGGTCTTGTCCCTGGCCCCTTCCTTTCTGGTTCTTCACCTTCTCATAGCTTCATAGCTTCTATGTAGTGAGAAGATTCCTGCGCTGTGCCCTGTGTCATAATGTTTCTACTTTGCCCAGGCTCAGAATCAGTGGAGCAAGGTGAAACCTCTGCTACTGTGAGTCAAAATAACCCTTTCTTCCTTTACATTGGAAGTATTCTGTCACAGCAAAGGAAAGCTGACTAACACAAAGGGGGAAGGTGAGGTTGTCTGAAGAAAGCTGTCGATTACAGTGGAGGTTGCGTCATATGAAACAATGGCTAGGCAGACTGATAACAGTATGTGCCAGGACAATAGGCAGACACATTTGGAATTGGCACTGAAAGTAATATGAAACAGTCTACATTCTCAGTATTTCAAGAAGTGTGAGATACATACTGTAGAAAGAATAATAGGAAAGCAGTATTAGCATTAAATTACAAATGGAGGTCATGTGGGGGGCTGATGTGGCCTTGGGAAGATAAGATAGTCATAGCATCTGTCACCCTCAAGAGCTATCTTTTCATTCAACTAATTCGTAATTCTTTCACACAAGAAAATCTGATCTACTTTTATCTCTCTCTTCATTTCTCAAATCTGCTCACTCTATCCCTCCGTGGTGGCATGGACCACTTGATGGTGGGTTTAGCTGAGGTGAAATTTGGATTGGGAAGAAAGCGACAGGTGTGTTTAGTGAGAAGTGGTGACTTGCTTAGGCTAGATTCAAGTGTACAGTCCTCCTGCCTCAGACTTTTGAGTCACTAGGATTTCAGGCAAGTATTACTATGTCTAGAAATGAGGAACCTTTTCAGGGCAAGAGACTTATTTTTACTTTATTTATGGTGGTGACAATATCCAGTGATTGGATATTGAAATGGAAGTGTCTTTTAGGTAATTAAAAATGGGAATAAATATAAATAATAGGCTTGAAATAATGATGGAGAAATAATTCATACAGCAGCAATCTAAAAGCAAATTCATCTGTTGAAGGAGTAAGAGGGGGATAGTTATCATGAATGATGCTTAATATGAAAAATTGTGTTTAAAGAGTAAGTGCCTTGAAAATAAGTGAGGAAGATGAACTAAAATATTGTGAGAATATAAGGAACATATGCAAAAACAATAAAATTAAAAATAGAAATCTAAGATGTGCTGAAAATGAGAAAAAAATTTAAACAAGACATTAAATAATAGTATCAGAGTTTCAGAGAATGAGAGGAGAATTCAGAAAAGAGTACTAGATTTTCAAACCAATGAGTTACTATTCTCCAGCAGTGATAAATTAGATAATTTGAACCAAACTTTCCACTATAAATAACTAGAAAGTCTTAATTTTCTTAAAGTTATTAGGGAAGCAGTTGGGCTGTTTCACTCTGTTGACTACACTGGATGTAGCTTTTACTCAAAGTTATGTAACACAATGGATGAAGGAACTGAAATGTAAGACAATTGGGTAGAAATTTTATAGCTAGAGGGAAAAACAAAGTCTAGAACATTCTGTCAGGTTACAATAAAACTTCAGTTTTTTGGTTGAAAACCTGAATAGTTGCTCTTGGTTATCAAGATGAACTGGAAGTAGGTCAGTTCTCGAAGAACTGAAGCCAGTCTCTGAATTACCTTCATCCCTGATAACAGTTGAGGCAATTCCAGATTGTGAGCAGCCCTGAACATCTACAGAAAAAAACCTGTCTTTTTTTCCTGGAAGACGATAACATAGAATTCATAATATTTTTATAAATTTTACAATTATTTAGTTTTTATAAAAACACATCTAGCATTCAGTAAAATGTCACTTGGTGACAAGAAAACTTAGATGAAATGATAACAGAAAAACCCACGGGGACTCCAAATAATGATGTGGTCAGAACTTAATTCTATCCATAACTTCCTGTGTTCCGGGAAATAAAATAAGAATTTTTGCAAAAAAGATTGTCAGTGGAATACTGAACTGCATAGAAAATCTACCACTGCAAATTGCTAGTGAGATGTGGAGAATTGAACTTAGAAAACAGGGAAAAGACTATAGAACAAAAAAGGAAGAGAGATAAGGGACCTGAAGCAGTATTTGATGAGATAGGATCTGTGAACTTTCCCAAAACAGCAAATTAAAAAAAAAAAGTCTAGTCATGTATTCAACCATCTCCATGGACCCTAAATAAGAGCATAACTACCACTAGCTTATGTACATCAAAACAAAGTACTTAGCAGCTCAAAGAAAAAGTGATAAAGACATTCACGAGGAAAAAAGCCAGACTATTTCCAAAATGACTTAGAGTGACAAGTTTAGAATGAAACCAGAAGGTAATGAAATGTTTTATTGAAATTTAAGAGTAGTGCTCATAGTCAAAATTTTATTGAGAATTTT
>PVIR01044695.1:0-11085 GCA_004026965.1 Petromus typicus
TTTGAAGTTCTATATTCCTCACTTATCTGTATATCCAATTATTTCCTTTTCCTGTGAAGTTTTCTTTCATTACTTCTGTGCACAAATATTTTAAAATTTTTTCAATTGTCTCCTACTTCCTCAGTAACTCCAGTCAATCTTATATTATTCTTCTTTATATCATTTAGGAGCTATCAGATTGACTTCTCATGGTGCCTTGCCATTTTCCATAAATTATTGCTTTCTTACTCATTGGTTGCAATCCTATCCTCTAGGTCTTAAATTCAATCCTCCCATTCACTCATCCTACTTCACAAACTTTCATCAGAGTAATCACTTGGAATTCTGTTTGAAGCCATTTAACAGGTTCCATTGCTTTTGTTATCTCAGATTCTGTCATGTTCCTGAATATTTATTTATCATTATTAATCATATCTTTCACTGTGGACAGTATTTCTGTTTTTCTCTCAGAGATTATGTCTGATTTCCACTTTACTAGATTGGCTTTTGTTACCATCTCAGAGAATCCAGTGATTGAGCTTCAGGTTGCTCAACTTCTCTTTTCCCTGGATTCCCCTGTGTCAATGATCTTGTATTTGGACTTTTGAATTTTTTTCTCATTTCTATTCCCTTGTCATTGCTGGTGTTATTGACTTCATTCCTTGCCTACTGTCTGGGAATTGTTTATTGAGAGTTGTTCTCTTCCTAATATATGGAACCCTTAAGAGATGGCTAGTTCCTGGGGTGTCCTCTTTGGATATATAATGGCCCTTAAGACTTCTCAATTATGGCACAACATGGGAGGAATCTGAACAAAACTGTCACTTTATCTTTGTTGATATAAAACAATTAGTATCATCAACAGTATCGAACATAGCACAAGAAATTATAAGCTTTGACAACTACTATCCTGATACCTTTAACCTCTTGAGTTACTTCTGTACCCATATGTCAAAATTTAGAACTAACCAGATGATTTTACAACCTATAGGTCCTTTAGTATAGCAGCACTGTCCCTTTGTAAAAAAAATGTCACTGGAGAGTTGGGTAGGTGGAGAGATAGGAGAGAGAGAGAGATATTAGAAATAGGGTTAAAAGATCTGTAGAGATCACATAGAGCTCAGGAACCTTATGGTGCTAGAGTACAACAGAGACAAATGGGGACAAATGTAAGACAGAACCAAGTAGAAACTACAGGACCACTAGAAACTTTGTTCACCTTCTTACAATAATGCAGAAAGAAGAGTAATTGGGGAAAACTGAAACCTTTTAACTTCTAGGTATTGATGATTATAACTGGAAAACAAGAAAGGATAAAGAGCAGCAATACCTAGCAGCAGCAGGCAAATAGGAGACTATTTTCCCTCTTCTGTAAAAATGAGAGCAGTTGAGAGGTGAAAACTCTGAAATTGGACCAGTTGGTCAACAGCAGAATAGAAAAAAAGAAAGTTAGGTCAGAAAAAAGAAAGAAAAATAATAACAACAACATAACAAACCTAAAAACACAACTGAAATGACCCTTCCTGGTGTGGCTCTGTTGTCTCCTATCGATGGTATAGGTAGTAGCAGGCAGATCAAAGTTTATTAGTCACAGGGTGACAGCTGTCATCCCTTGTCTAGGTTCTGACTATAATGCCTGAGTTGAGCTCAATGAATTTCTGCAGGCTTGAACTCTACAAGAACCAGGATTTTGTATGTGGAATTGACTCTACCAACTCACTGATGGATGTGGTCAACAGGATTCTGTCACTCTTCCAGTGCATGTTTTTTTGACATGGTGGACTAGTCAGAGGATTTCTTTTATGGTCTCTGTCTCGGTACCAGTACTGCTGCCATATTTATTCAGTGTTCACAGACAAGCAGTTGATGTAGCTGGAGGCTTTTCCCCATGCAATAGTCATGCCCAACTGGGCTCATAAGGAAATAGAGTTTCCAAGGCCTTCTAGTCTCATCCCAGACTGGCCCACAAGGATATGGAGGTCCCATGAGATTCTGGTCTGGTCCTGGTGGCAGGAAAGCTGCTGGCCAGTGTCCTCTTTGCCATAACTCTACTACCTCTGCCATCAACTTTAAATTTTATCATTTTTCTTGCAAAAAAATATCCTTTTCCCACTCTGGCTGTTCCTATTTTCCTTATTTTCTGAACTCCAGAGCTTATAACATTTTCCAGTCTTTTATAAAGTCCATGTTCACCTGCTTGAAGACCTTCAGATAGTAGGCTATGAGAAGTGGTTCATTCAGGCAAGAAGTCAAGTTTCTTCAAACACATCTGAGTTTTGCCAATTAGTATAAAGTTGGAGGTTTTTCAATTAAGCAGGAACAAGGTAGTGATAATCAGCTCAGAGACCCACCAAATAAGGCTTGAAAAGAAGATTTCAAACCACTCATAAGCATTTATTACTAAAGAAATTTATTTCTGTCTGCCCAATTTTAATTTTCACTTCTTCAAAATGATTGCTAGTTCTTTAAGATCAAAAGCAGTATTTTATATATCCCACTGTTATTAAAGCACTTGAGAGCATACTAAAAATTTGTAGATTCTTCATAAATGTCTATATTATTTATTAGTTTTAATATATACAGATTTTATTTTGATAAGTATTCAAAATTAAGAGTATCTAAGTTTTCAGTGACCAGGAGAAAAATAAGCTTTATTTTGCTCTAAATTAATGATGTTTTACATACTTCCAACACTTTTTATACAAGAAGTTCATCTTAGGTTCTGGTGCCTGCTTTGTAAGCCCAAATGCCCAGATTTGATCCCTGGTAACCACATACAACAAAGCTGGATGTAGTGACTCATGCCACCAGCAATCAGTACCACATACCATAGTGCCAGGTACCTATAATCTCAGCAGTTGGGAGGCAGAGGCAGGCTAATTGCTGTGAGTTTGAGGCTGAACTCAGGGCCAGCCTAAACTACAAAGTGAGACCCTGTCTAAAAGCCTAAAAAAAGAAAAGGAAAAAAAAAAAACCTTAAAAAAAGAAGTTCATTTTAGATATAATTTTTAAAATATTTCTTCTCATGAGTTCTATCCTTGGTTTTGCAAACAAGACAAAACAATGTATTTTTTTTTTCAAGTTTCACTGTAAATTGGTATCAATTAGGCATCCTGGAGTGGAACAAAAGTAAATGAGTACATTTTCTTCCTTTTGAATCAACATATTCTTTAATATTTTGTTAATATTTAATATAAATTAAAACTGAATTTTTATTCATTAATTTCTAGAAATACCACCTGATTTCAGATAGTATAAATAAAAAATATTAATAGTTTCAGTTTCAAACTATGTTATATTTCTGAATACATAAAACACCAAATTTACATTTATTAAAACTTACTTTCTGCTAATTTATCTCAGGTTTTCATATTGACATCCTGAGGAGTAAAATAAATCTCTACACTAAGAAGAATTAATTAAGTCCAAATAAATGTTATATTAAAAGAATTTGTTCAGTTGTCAAAAAATTATAAAGTACATATCTGCATGAAAAACGTAAATGCCCCTAAATCTCCTTCAAGAGTATAAAACTTTCACTCTGCCTCATATTCTCAGTTTAAGGAATTGATGGAACCTTTGAAAGTATTCTGTTTTCATTATGGTACATTTTTTTCTTTGAGATTTGTATAAATATGTTGTAAGAATACTGAAATTATTTGCTAAGTTTTTCTGCCTGATCATATATTTAGACAAAATTATGATAAAGGGCATACTTAAAAGTTGTAGACTCTTCAGAATACACTCAGTATCTAGAGACCAGCATATCACCTTCCTAACTGCAATGCCTACTCTTTCGTTTAGGGTAAAATTTACATTTTCCACATTCTAGAGAGAGATCTAAAATTTGTTTGAGATTATTGCTCAATTCAAGATCATATGTATGAATAAATAAGACAGGAGCAGAGCATATATTACAACGAGGTGACAGCATTGACTGAAAATGTAGGAAATTATGATTTTTCACAATTTGTATTAGATTGTAAAATAATAAAATCTCTTTGTACAACTTTGGAATATTTGATCCAAACTTTAACCTAAAGGTTCAGTTTTTAGAGATTTTCACTACAGATGCATTTTTGCATTTGTGCAAAGATATTTGTACATGAATTCCCATAGCACCATTTTCATAATGATAAAAGACTAAAAACAAAAACAAGTCCATCTAGAATTAATAGTTAAGAGTCACTAAATAAAACATAGCATTCCTATAAATCATTTATATATTCCTAATTTTTGGAGCCATTAAAAGAATAAGATTAAGATACATAAATAACTTTGGATGAAATTCCAAGACACATTAATTAAGCAAAATAATGCATGTACATATATATGAGTTGATTATATATTGTAATAATGTTTTGAATATTTTTCCTATGTCTGTCTGTCTCCGTCTCTCATACTCTCTTTTTTAAAGCTTTTTCCATTCTGTGCATTTCATGTATTTTTACATGTAAAATATAAACATAGGTTCATCTTGCCTCTTCTCACTATTTCCACTACTGTGAAATAAGCCACCATCACCTATGTTTTCTAACTGCAGTGACCTCTCAGTTGTTTTTCCTGATCTTAATAAAATGTAGGTTTTGAGCAGAATACTTCCCATGTCCTGGTTCCATGGTTATAGGCAGAATTAAAATATGAAATTGTATCAGATTGAAAGTACAAATATTTGATAATTTTAAGGTGTAAATCACTGTTCAAGAAAAGATATGTGGAGCAGACAAGTTCAGGAAATTCATTCATCTACGAAACAGTAAATATAATTTCAGAGAGACAATAGAAATCAGAATTCATGTGGTTAACATTTCGCTAGTTACACACTGTGTAAAACAACAGTGAGGGTGAGGTGTGTGAGACTGCTTAGAAGAGCTCTGCTGTCTCAGCCAGCCAGTTCCTCATCACTTCCGTTAGCTCTTTTTAAGCCAAGGCCACATTTATAACAGCTGTTTTCCCAAGGAATGTTAGAGGCTTTCTTCAGGCAATGATAGCACAAAGCCTTTTTAAAAATCTAATTATGTCACATAGGTACTTTTTTTTTAACTGATATACTCCTTAGCATTTCCTGACAAAAGCTACACAGAGAATTCTATACAGTTAAGTGATGTAGTTGGACATTTAAAAAGTTTTTTAAGCAACTAAAATCTCTATTAAGTGGAACACACACACACACACACACACACACACACACACACACACACACTTCTCTAAAGACAAGACGATCTCCTGTACCTTCCCCTCATGTTCCTTTTTTTAAAATTCAAATCTTTTATTCATCAAAGGAGGAGTGATCATGACATATCTTCATAAAACCCTAGGATGTTATAAGCAATACTATGAAGTTTAAGCCTCTTCTGTAAACAATAATATTTCACCTTTTGAAAGCCTATCAAATACAATGAAATTTTCCATGCTTAGGGAAATACAGATAATCACACATTTACAATGCTTTCTATGAAACCACAGGGACTCAAATCCCTAATGGAACTTTGTTGAAAGTCCCTAGGGAAGTTGTTCTGAAAGTGAGCAGACATGGTTGTACATGTGGCCGAGATGACTTTTCATTCCTTTATGAAAATGTAGACGAAGGTAAGCATAAGGAGGAAGTTGACACTTTACCTGAAATATAAATCATGGCGGGTGGTCTAGATAGCAAGAGGCATCTCGTTCTGTTCCACAACCTAAGTTATTCCTGCTTCATAAATGTTGGAGGATGTAATTATAAATGGATTTAATTAGTATTAGACTCTCTTCACTAGCCCATTTCCCCAGTCAAAGCAGAAATTCATGTTTTGTGTGACATTGCTAAGATTTAATTTTATTTTTCCTTTAAAAATATTCTGGAAGAAAAACCTACCATTTTAATGCTATTTTAAAAATAACATTTCAGCAATCAATTGGAGAAAATTTTTCTTATGAAATATTATTTGAAGTACACTGAACAAGTTCTGACAAAATGTTGTAAGCTTAAATAGGTAGGGAACACTTTATTTTAGAATTAATTAAAAGATAAGTCATTTTTAAATGCTCTTATTTTATTTGAGACAGGGTCTAGCTTTTGTAGTTCAGGCTGGCCCTGAGCTCAGCCTTGAACTCACAGCAATCCTCCTACCTCTGCCTCGTGAGTGCTGGGATTACAGGTGTGAGCCATCAAGCCTGGCACTGTGGTATGTGGTACTGATTATTGGTGGGTGTGAGACTCCACACATGACATTGCTGTATGTGGTTACCAGGGATTGAACCTGGGCCCTTGCATGTGCAAGGCAGGCGCTGGAACCACTGAGCTAATTCTCTAGCCCCAAATGCACAGTTTTTTATCATTTGTATCAATAGAGATAAATGATTATTGTGGATTAAAGGAGGCACTTGGAGGGCCCTAAACTGTTTAATCTTTGTGAAAGTAAAAATAATGCATATTAGGTGAAAAATCATTGAACTAACAGGGAATAATTGTTCCATACTAGTATCAGTGTGTGTGCAAGACAGAGAAATCATACTGTGTACCATAAGGCTCTAGCTATTTATTGCTACAAATCACCCTAAAATTGAAGAGCTTAAAACAACAAATATTTGTATTTTCACCATGCCTAAGACAAAGAATAAAGAGTGACTCAGTAGCATGGTTCTGGCTCAGAGTTTCAGAGGAGGCTAAAATCGAGCTGTCAACAAGGGTTTCAGTAGAGCCCCTGAGATCTTATAAAGGCTGATGCTTCACATTCTGAAACGACTCACTCACATGGCTGGTGACTGGAGGGGCTGGTATCCTGGGTGCAATTCCACCACATGGAATTCTCCTTGGGACAGCTTGAGTGTCTTCACAAGATGGCAGCCATTCTTTCTCAAAGTAAGCGTCCAAAGAGAGAGAAAGAAGGAATCCATGTGTCTTTTAAGCCACTCATCTCTAAAGCCCCATAGTGTGTGATCCTCTATTTCCTTTTGTAAGAAATGTATCCTTTATTCTAGGTCAGATTCAAAGGACAGATAATTATGTACTATACATAAAGAAAAATTTATCAAAAAACTTCCTTGTAAATTGTGAAATAACCATATATAAGAGAGATGCTATCATAAAATTTAACATTTTGAACTATAAAATGTAAATATTAATGTTTTAATGAAGTTCACCTGATTATAAACCCCGCAAAGATGCAGAGTATTTATATCATTTTCCAGCAAATATCTCAGAACATCTCAGGATAACTAGTTCATGGAAGACACTACATATTATAGATTCAAAGAGTAAGTAAGAGAATGAGGAATTCTAATTCATGGCTGCTCCTCTCAAAAAGAGACATTTGAAGATCACTAAACTGCTATTTTCTTCATATTTGCCATGTCCAGAATCCCTCCCAAAGACTGATATCATAATCTAACAAAATTTACAATAAATGTTCCTTTAAAATAATTACTATTTAAAGTTAAATATTTTTGCAAAGTTGATCAACATAAAAGCTGACTGCCTTTCTTGAGCATTTAGATTAGTGCCTTTAGCAACATCATTATTTTTTAATTATCTTTGGATGATGTAGCTTGATAATTCAATTCATAGCCTTCTAATTTGCCCTGCCATGTGCAATGGCAGATTAAACCTGGAGGTTCTTTACAGTTTGCATATCAAAAAATGTCCACAGAGTGCTGATGATCTGCAGGAAAATTAATTTTTCTAACTTTTACTTTCACCACTTTTCAAACACTGCTCTTGCATGTGTACCACTGACCCTCTTGCTGACAAACTCCTTAGGCATTCTTCCATCTCATCTGATTCGAATTCATTTTTATTGGATGTTTTTGCTTATCATATACTTCTTAAAGATATTTATACCAGTCAGAAATGGTTGGAATATGCTGCAGTAATTAACAGCTCCCAAATCTCTGTAACTTATAACAAAATTGTTTATTTCTCACTTAGACAAACTTGACTCTTCTAAGCATCACTGCACTTGAAAAACAATCTCTTTCTGCTGCACTTCCAATCATTATGGCAGAAGGAAAAGAAACCCTGACTGGCTAGGGGATGCCCAAATGTGAACCATCTCCCTTTCACTCAGATTTACCAGCCAGACCAGATCTGATAGTCAAGCCTCATTTCAGTAAAGGAAACTGACCTTTTCCCTAGAAGAATTCTTCTAACCCCCTCACGTTTTTCTGATCCTTTCTTCACTTTTGTTTCCTGTTCACTTCTTTGGTCCAATGGACTTCAAGCCATAACTGGACATAGAGTTAATATGAAAAGCTTTAAAAGAAAAGTTCTATTAATTGACACAGCTTCCACTGTCTGTCTTTTATTTAATAGGACTGGAATGAAAATATTTGTCTCAAATATAAACTTAGATATCACCCTTGACAAATGCTAGCGGCTCAGTATTGGAGGCATTTGCATTGAAGTCAATGACAAGGCAATGCACTGTCTGTTTAAAAAATAGCTTGAGTAATATGTATATGCAGTACATAGTGATGATACTCATTGTAGGGAGCTGGTGCATGTATGTAACAGATTTCAGTCCCCCCTCTTTTTGAACTTCTTTTCTTTTTCCAGCATCTAATTCATATATTTATGTTAAAAGACTCTAAAGTTAATTGTCATATATACAAATTAGAAATCAGACTAATAGGCAAAAAAAGTCCCAAATAAACAAGCAAGACAATTGTATTGAGTCAAGGCTTACTTTAGATATATTGTAACAACATATCTTTTCTTTCTTTCCTATTTTCTCTTTTGCTTTGCACACTGTATATTAGTATTTTTTGTGTAAGAGAAACCATCCAGTAGTAAGCCAAGTACTGAGATTACAGGCATGAGCCACCACATCCAGCTTATGTGCTATGTATGAAAATTATTCTGGATAAGTCCCAATTTGTAGCTTCTGTTAGTTACACTGAGTCATGTAAATTGTATCCCAAATATTCATTCCCAGAATAAACTCTGAAGGTTCAAACTCATTCAAGCTATTTTTCTATAAAATTTGTAACTTTAGATACATGTAGAACTACTAAATTCTTTCACAGAAGCATTAGTTATATTTGACAGGATATCGACTGAAAAGACAAAAACAGAAATTGAACTACTTCAAATCTCTGTCCCTATAATCTATAAAATTTGAGTGCATTTGTTAGTGTGTGTATGTATGTGTGTGTGTGCGCACGCACACACGTGTGTGTTCATTTGCATATCTAATTTTGTTTGTTAAAGACAAATTCTTTGTTTGTATATGCCACATTCTACTGAAGGTGAATAATACTTTAGGTTAAAGTTAATTCTTTTTAATTTTAATCAAAGGAATATATCAAGAAAATGATATTTATTGATTATCAAAAGAGACAAAATAATTTTGTCATTGAGATAAGAATGATAGACTGGATTTCAAATGTCAAATAGATCTTGATTATTTCTTTCTTTCTAATATTTGTCCCAAATCTTAACAATATCAACTTTATAAATGCTTTTTCATAATTGCATCAACTTTTATCTTTTGGTACATGGCTAGTGCTATGCAGATGTGTGCTACAATTGTTGTTTTGAAGGTAGAAAGATTAGAAGATTATAATGGAGTTAGAACAAAATATATAGTATATTTGCAATAGGATCTGGTGCTGTTGAAATGATGTTTTGTTTATTCAAACAATTAAAAGATAATTTCTGGAGCAACAACAACCTCTCAAAATTGTTAGACTCACATTTACACCTGAGATCTGTCCTCTGAAATGCTGAGCATGGCCCCGTCAATGGTTCCACCTAGATGTTAAATTGTCTGAACATTAAATATTTACTTTAAAACCGGAACCAATAAACCTGCTCTTCTGAGTGTGAATAAAAACTCACCTTCTCAGTGCTCAAAAGAAATGTCTGCTGTAATGATCAGCTCCTGTACTTTTCATCGTTTCCACATCCTATCTGAGAGCAGGTCCTGTTTGCTCTATTTCATACTAGGAATTAAGAAGTTAGCCATGTTTCTTATTTCTTGTACACCACTATCGGTTGTGTAGGTCATTGTAGTTGACTTTAACCGGTAGTCCTCTATTTCTTTTGTACCTTATGCCTGCGGTCAACACAGGAAACACTGACTCCTGGCTTCTCAGCTCCCCTGCTTTCCCAGGCCTGACGCTTCTCTGGCCTGTGCTTCTTTATCACCTTCACTTCTTCTGCTGGTGTAACTGTCCTTCTTCCCTGGGTTGGATCACACTGAGATTCCTAGTGTGCCTCACATGTCCCTGAGGGCCTCAATGTCTTCAGTTCCAGTTGTCTGGAATTTCTTCCCACAAAATCTTGCAGTTTATTCCTTCAAGCTTGTCAAACATTAGCTGTACCTTTAACTTATTAAGTGTACTTAATTTGCAAACTTAATTTCATTTGTCCCATAATCCTTAGTACTGTATAGCATACTAACTTTCTTATTTATGCGCCCCCCTGCTAAAATTTGATCTCTATAAAAAATAGATATTTTGTCTGTTTCATTTACTTATTGTTTCCCATAATAGAATATTGTCTGATACATAGTAAGCACTTACTCTGCATGTTTAGTAACTAAGTCACTGAGTACAGTGAAGACATGAAACAATTGTTTTCTCTTTTCTAGAATAAAGAACAAGACTAACCTGCAAGTTATTTCTTACATAGAGAAGAGGGGCTCTTGCCCTTTCAGAAAGCTAAATTTGGTTGTTTAAAACTGTGCCATTATGACAGACAAATAGGAAGATAAAACATTTTATACTCAACAGGAAAACAAAATATAACTTAGAATTATACTCAGGAAGCTTACATTATTAATCATCAATGGGGAAAAACTTCCAGTCGAATTATTGTCCAGAATATTCCAGCTTTACTCGTGTATAAACTGGGTGTCATCATCATTAATCCCAATCCCAATGTACAGAGAAAAAGACAAAGGTACAGGAAAGTTATATTCAAAAGCATAGCGACAAGTGACAAAAGAAAGATTTGAATTAAATGTATAAGACTGTGCATCTAAGAACTTCTAGACTTTAAAGTTAATAAGATTATAATTCAGCATGTAAATGTTATACAGTGCATTTACTGGAATAATATTTTGCAGTAGCAAACAAAATAAAATTTTAATAAATGAGGACATAATGGCATGTCAATATAAT
>PVIR01044696.1:0-11094 GCA_004026965.1 Petromus typicus
GTCACTAACTGCTCCCTCCCGGCACCTGAGACTACCGAAGCCACCTGAAGCGCCTGAGTTGGAACTGAGCTGTTGCAGTTCCCAAAAGTGCCAGCAGAGGGCGTCGTCCTGGACAGGAGATGCTGAGACAGTGAGGTGCTCCCAGCTAGGGGCTCCCCCGGCCCGGTGCAGGTATTGGGGCAACGGTCAGCACCCTGTACATCGGTACTTTGAGCCGGAGACTCGGCTCAGTGGTTCTGGTGCCTCTCTCACAAGTGCCAGGTCTCGAGTTTGATCCCTGGTACTAGAAAGATGAAAAATAAAAGCCCTTGCTGTACTAAGCTGTGAGAATTAAAGAAGCCACAGCGTTCCTGCGCTTCCCGGGCTGGCATGACCTGAGGGCAAACCGTGGGAAATGTGAGAGCAGTCGGGTGGAGACTGAGAGAGGGTCCAAGCCGGCCTGCGATTCTCTTCCTCCTTCCGCGACGCTGTCTCTGATCGGCCGAGCGTGCTGGGAGTTAGTTAAGCACCAGTGAACTGTCAGACAAGAAGTCCAGGAAAGTTCTCTGTGCGAGAGGCGTTGGCTCTGAGATCTCTCACGTCATTCTGAAAAGAACAAGGCAAACAGGAAAGATCAGCTGAAAGATAGGGCAAGGTTTTTAGAAATTAATGGGTGGAATAGAAGCTTCCCGAGCCTTCTTTCTGACCCAGCCCCTCCATGTACCATCGACGGCTTCATTTCTGGTTTGACTTTTCTTTTTTAATAATGGAGGTTGAAAATTAATGTTTGACACCTGAGGCCAAAATGGCAGTTACCCTGTGGACAGTTAACCCAAGGGTGGCCAGTGTAAGGCAGGCAGTGTCCAGGCTGGCTCCAAATTCACAGTGATTCCCCTGCCTCGGCCTCCCAAGGGCTGGCACCCCAGATGTGCATGTACATCACTACGTACTACGAAGGTCTGGTTTGGTTTTTTTTGTTTTTTCTTTTGTTTTTTTTGAGACAGGGTCTTGCTTTATAGTTCAAGCTGGCCCCAAACTTACTAGGTAGCCCAGGCCAGCCTCCAACTCACAGCAATCCTCCTGCCTCTGCCTCCTGAGTGCTGGAATTACAGGTGTGAGCCATCAGCATTGTGGTATGGGATACTGGGGATCAAATTGGGGACCTTGCACTTGGCAGGTAGACACTGGAACCCCTGAGCTAAATCCCTGGCCCTGCTACACTTTAAATTTTGATATTATGTTGTATAATAACTTTCCCAAAGTTTCATTTATCTTGCACCGATCATGTGTCAAGTGCTCGCCTTCTCTGCTACCACCAGTGCTGGGCATTGTCAGTCTCCGTTTTTTTTTTTTTTTCTCAGTACAAAGACCAAAGGTGATGAAGCCCAGGCCTCAGCGCACCCCACGCACCCTCCACCCCAGGCCTGAAGGCAGAGGGCGGGGTCACGAGCAGAGGGCGGGGTCACGACCCCAGACCGCCCCTCCTGCTGGATCTCCTCTCCACCCGTGGGCTGCTGTCCTGGGAGCCGCACACAGCTTCGCAGGCTCAGCTTATACTTCACTCCAGTAACTTCAGAAGTTTAATGACTGACTAGACTGCTTCCGCAGCTACACAACCCAAGACTCCCCTCGCTTGGGCCTGGGGTTTCAGGGTGGCGATCTTCTCCGAACATCGGGCTGGCCACCGGAGAACGCAGAGCGCTCCCTGGCGCAAGCGTCCAGGGCGCAGGAAGCGCAGAACCCGGCGCAAAAGGCCAACTCGGCTCCGCTCCTCGGAGCAGGATCTCACGGCAGACTCTCCCCCTCAGACCCAGGGGGTTTGCGCTCACATCTACACTCTGACACCCAAGAAGGGGGACAGCAGTGACCCCTTAACACTGCCCCGGGCAAAAGGACCAAGGTGGGTTCTCAGCCGGGTGGCTCCTCAGACCGGCTGCGCCCTCGCTGGTGGAGCGACTGCAGGCAGAGCGAGCGAGGCATCCGAGCCCCTGTCCTCCGCACACCTGAAATACAGTTTCAGACTTTCCAGTCTGCGGTGCTTTAGAAATTATCACACACAAGCCACTTTCACTACTCCCACAAGAGAATCCGGATAATCACTAGAGGTTTTTACAACTTTCTTTGCATTATGAAAATCAGTATCTATCTGCCATAGACAAACTCCAAAGTTTGCTTGTAAATATTTGTTGGGGCCGAGGATTTAGGTCAGTTGTTCTGGCGTCTGCCTGGCAAGCGTAAGGGCCTGGGTTTGATCCCTGGTAATCACATACAACAATGCCAGATGTGGAGACTCATGCCCAGCAGCAGTTAGTACCACATACCACATTGCTGAGTGTGTAGGCTCACACCTGTAATCTCAGCAATCAGGAGGCAGAGGCAGGAGGATTGCTGAGTTCAGGACCAGCCTGAACTACAAAGCAAGACCCTGTCTCAAAAAACTAAAAGAAAAAAACCCCAGAAAAACAAAACAAGGATATTTCCTACTAAACTAAAACGTACTTTGGTATGTAATACCCATAGAACTGAAAAGAATGCTTATCTAAGCTAGGCATGGAGTGCAGACCTCTAACTGCAGAACTTGGAAGGCTGAGGAAGGAGGATCACTGTGAATTTGAGGCTGTGTAATATATTTCCCCAAAAATAAGACCTAACTGGAAAATAAGCCCCAGCATGATTTTTCAGGATGCTCATAATACCAGGTGTGCCCCCAAACAAGCCCATTACAATGGTCAGCTAAATGGAGAAATTTACTACGTGTGCTGCAATACATGATGGATGTATTGAATTATAAAATGATATTAATATATGATGAAATATAAATATAGTGATATATTTTAAATAAATGATAACATAAACTGTAATTAATCGTTGTAAACACACACAGGGAGGAGCACCTTTGGACTACAGGTAAACGCCCATATAAACCGGTGACCTTAAGCGTTACTGCTGAATGACCAGAACACAGACACAATGCACGGAGCACGTGTGCACTTGACCATGGACGGACGTGGGTGTGTCTAAGACGGAGCCTGACAACTCGGTGCTCCGTGTGTTGTATCGGACTTACTTCGTGCACTTGTGCGAAATAAAGGATAATGAATTTTGCTTCTATTGCTTTTGCACAGACCGTCATCCTTAACTGTCCTCGCTGGAAAATAAGCCCCAGATGAAGACCAGCTCCTCTCTCATTGGTCTTCAGGTAACACTTGACTCAGTGGGAATTCTGTGAAGCCAGCCGGCAAGCATGGTGACTCAGAGGGAGAACTCATGGGACAAAATCACTGGCAGCTGGGTGCCAATGCACAACGAGCAGGCTACCGGGACAGGAAGTGCTCATTCAAGGTGAGCGCCACTGCTGGGCATCAGACTGGGGCCAGTGGTCCTGCAGGAAGTGGAATCAAGGGAAATGCAGGCTGGAATTTGGGGTTGGCAGAGTTATAACAATGTGCCAGAAAACGCTGACATGACTGCCTCTGAGTAAATGCAGATTTTTCTTTTTCTTTTCTTTTGGTTTTTTTTTTTTGGCAAAGTCTTTCTGTGTAATCGAGGCTGGCTTCAAACTCAAAGCAATCCTTCTGACTCAGCCTCCTGAGTGCTGAAATTTACAGGCATGCACCACCATACCCAGCAAATATAGATTTTTGTACACAGATAAATGTAGATTTTTGTAGATGAATAAGTGCAGACTGTTGCATGTGCAGAATAAGACACCCATGAAAATAAGCCCTATTGCATATTTTGCAGCAAAAATGAGTCAAGAGTCAGTCTCATTTTCAGGAAATATGGTCCTGAGCTCAGGGCCAGCCCAAACTGCTCAGAGACCCATCTCAAAAGAAATAAAAAGAAAACAAAGAATGCATCTGCACTGCACCCTTCTTCTGACCTCACTCCTTTCAAGAGCCCCATTCCATAAATTTATCTTCCTCTGTCCAGCATCTAAGCTGGGAGAGGGCTTTAAAGGTTAGATTTTGGAGATACTCTTCTCTTTGCACGTAATGAGTAGTTTGTGAAAAAAAGAACAGATTTTGTGAATTATAGAGATTTATGGATCTTTCTTTGTATCTAATAAGGGGCTTTAAATAAATTAAATACTATAGCTTCAGGCCTCTTTAACTATTTTAGGAAGTTATTAAGACAATCCTACTCTAAACCCTTTGGTTTTTATACTACTTCAATGTACTAAAACATAATGGTACTTCAATGTAATAAAACATAATTGATTTATTTAGGCTTTAGAAGCGCCCATGTAAGGACTTAGCTCCTATACTCATGGGCTACCCTGTAATTTTAGTTTCCATGAGTAGAGAAAACAGCTGTGTTTACCCCCCTACTGGCTGACAAAACCCATTTGTCTTCTGTCCTATCAGAGTTACTTTTGCAAATGCAAAAATCGGGCACCATTTTAATTTCAAATGAGCACGTGGCCTGCATGACTTTTTCAAGGGAAAAGTGCCAGCTTTGCAGGGCTCCCCAAGGCACTAGAATATTCATCAGGCAGCGGTCAGCCAGCAGCCAGTCCCCCTGCTGCCGCCCCGCACAGAGGGACTGGGGTGCTGAGGAAGAGGACTGCCAGCTGTTTACTTACTGGGTTTGAAATCTGAACTGCTGAAATCACCCTGGGACGAGAGCCAGGTTAGGGCTGATGAGAGAGCAAAGCTCTGGCCACTTTTGGGTGGTCTCTGTCAAACATCTGGCTAGGTGTTTGATTAGAGATTGGAGGCGGACACACTGACAAGCACTCTCTAAAGGCATCCCTAAAAATAGTCTGCCTTACAGAGACTGGGCTTCTGGATCACTCATTCACTCAATAAACAAAAATTAAGTGCCTGACATAGTTATAATCCATCTGGCTCCATGAAAACAGACCCTGTGAGGACAAATCCTGTGCGTGTGTGTGTGTGTGTGTGTGTGTGTGTGTGTGTGTGACATCAAGAACACTGGGAGGCTGAGGCAAGAGAATCTCAGATTTGAGCCCAGCCTGAGCAATTTAGTGATTCAGAGAGACTGTCTCAAAAATAAAACAAAATGAAATAAAAGAGCTGGGCTCAGTGCAAAGCTCGTGGGTACGATCTCCAATACCACAACGACAACGGCTAGGCACCTATGAATTGTGTTTCATTGTTCAACCCAAACTATGTTCTCCTTCGTGTTCTTAGATCAGGGGCAAGTTAGAATCATTAGAAGGTTCTCAGACATATAATGCCTGGACTCACCCACGGATCTTTCTTTTTTCTTTTCTTGTTTGGGTTTTCTTGGAGGTATTATCTTAGTGTATAGTTCAGGCTGGCCTAAAACTTTGCAGCGATTTTGCTGGGGTCACAGGTGTGTACCACCACAAATGGGTACACTTGCAGACCTTCCAATTCACCAAACTGCTGTGGGGTGGGGCCAAAGCGTGTGTGTGTGTGTGTGTGTGTGTGTGTGTGTGTGTGTGTGTGTGTGTACACAAGTAGGTGCAGCCAGCACTCACAGTCACTGCCTCCTCTGCCTCTCACCTCCTCTCCTAAGGCGTCTCCAAGCTCCTTCTCTGCCCTGGAAGGAGATGAAGCCTCTGCTCTGTGTCATGCTGCAGCATAAAACGTGCAGGTCTCTTTCCCAGCACCCAGAGTGACTTCTGTGGGGCCGGGATGCTCTCCACCGACTGTGAAGAAGCTCTGTGTTCACTGTCTTGGTCAGTATTGCCACATGAGCGGGTGACAGACGTTACCACCAGCTAGGACCCATCTTCTCTAGATCGAACCTCCAGACCCCTTATGTGAGCATTTCCAAGACCGCCATGAGCCAGGGCCTCACTCTCTGCATTCCGTGCTGCAGACCTGGCGTGGAGACAGACGACCTGGGTAGAGGGAGTGTCCAGCCCTGAAAGTCCACTCTGCGGTCCAACTGTGAGACACACTCAAGGGTCCTTGCTGAAGATTTTGATATTCTGAAAATAATGAGGATCAAAGTAACTGCACCCCTAAATTGAAATATTCAGATGATTTTTATTTGTCCTCATAACAATGGAATTTGCTATGTACTGGTGTTATCACTCACAGTTAAAGGAATCGATACCAAACGTTCCCTGTATTACTTCCTGTTTCCATTGACCCTGTGAGAAAGCCAAGCTTGGGGTCAAATAACTCACTGTCTCCTGGCTACTAAGACTTAAGCCTAGCTCGGCACCACTCCTGGAAAGCGGCCAGCCCGGGGCAGCAGGGTGAGGGGTACAGAAAGCACCCAGAAAGGGGCTTTCCACTGTAGCAGCATCAGCCTGCAGAGACCGAATCAATTTAAAATATGCTTGTTTAGAGCCTTCATTTGAATCTGGCACTGCTCCCAGGACCAACCAGAAGATGCTCTTTTCACTCCTTCATTTGCATATGGTCACAGCCAATCAAAGACATCGTTCTGATTCTGTATTTACATACATCAACAAGTCAAGTCCAAGCCAGTGTCTGATAGGACAGATGTCTGGGCACCCTTGTTTACACCAGAGAGAAGGACCTGGATTTTGGATACAAAAGGCCTCTTTCCAGGCTGGATATTTAGCACAGTGGTTTCAGTGCCTGTCTTGCAAGCGCAAGGACCCAGGTTCGATCCCCAGTTAACTACATACAGTGCTGGGTGTGGAGACTCACATCCACCAGCTATCAGTACCACATACCACAGTGCCGAGTGTGGTGGCTCACGCCTGTCATCCCAGCACTTGGGAGGCAGAGGCAGGAGGATTGCTGTGCGTTCAAGGCTGAGCTCAGGGCCAGCCTGAACTACAAAAGCCAGACTGTGTCTCAAAAAAAAAAAAATCTCCCTATGGCCTCTTTCATAAAAGCACTAATCCCACCGGTAAGGCCTCCATTCCCAGATCTTCATCCCTGGGCTGCTCACCCAGTGGTCGCACACCACACTGAGGAAGTGTGGCCTTGAGGGAAGCAGGAGCCTGCTGCGGAGGGGGACCCTGGACCCCTGCAGCAGATGAGGGCCTTGGCTGACCCCTCCCCTTCACTAGATCTCACATGCTTCCTATAGGAGATGCGAGGGGCATCTGGTCAACCATGCTAACCCACCAGGAGCACCACACTGAGCTCCATCAGAGCAGGGATTCCTTCTCACTAATGTACCGCTGGAAGTACTACATAGTTGGTTGACGGAGTGGATGAATTGATAAATATCAGCTATCAGACTGAGGGCTCTGAATGCAAAAGTATTTTGAAACTTTTGGGGTTTGGGGTTTTTTCTCTTTTTTTAGCCAGGATCTGTCTCACTTTGTAGTTCAGGCTGGCCCTAAGCTCACTATGTAGCCCAGGCTGGTCTTGAACTCTCAGATCCTCCTGCCTCTGCCTCCTGAATGCTGGGATTTCAGGTGGGAGCCACCACACTCAGCACTGTGGTATGTGGTACCAGGGATCAAACTCAGGACTTTATACTTGCCAAGCAGATGCTGGAACCACTGAGCGAAATCCCTGGCCTTGTTTTCAAACTTTTACTCCAGGGAGCATCAATTCTGGGATGCCCTCCCTGGGGACAGATTCAAGTCTGGGGCAGGTGGTGAAGGACACCCCAGGTCTTTCTGGGTGCTATCTAATCTGTCTTCTGTTGCTATAACTGAATATCAGAGACTAAGAAAATTATAAAGAAAAAAGGTTTATTTAGCTCAGGGTTCCAGAAGTCCAAGAACATGGGCCTGGTGTCAGCCTGGTGTCAGCCTGGTGTCTGCTGAGGGTGTTCCAGTGGGTCACAACACTGTGGAGGAGACAGTAGAGACTCAGAAAGAGCTGTCTGTATAACAATATACCTCCCACAGTGATACACTAATCCAGTTGCCGCAGAGTCCAGGGCTGGATCACCCACTGAGTGCGCAGCCACCTCAGGGCACGTCACAGGCCGCTCTGCTCTGGTCCTGCTCTAAGAGTGCACAACAGGGACTCGATGTCAGCGTACGGTGGAGCATCACTCACTCCACAGCAAGACGCTGCCCAGAGCCTGGACTCGACTTTCCTGCCACGTCCTCGGGGAACCTGCATGAGCCTCTGTGTGCACCCAGGCAAGAGCACTCTGCAGAGAGGACAGATTTAGGGTTTTACTTCCCAGAACTCACTTCAGTCTGAAACTGAGGCCGCCACACAGCGCCTGCACCATTGAGGAGCCCCTGGGTTCCAGCTCAGCCAGAAGAGACGGTTCTGTGAAAACAGGAAGTGCGCAAGAGCAGCAAGGCAAATAATGCTTAGAGTCAGCGTTTACACACGAAGCTGGAGGAGCAGGACAAACTGAGTGTCGTGGGACCAACACATACATTCAGGAAGAGTCTGCAGGCGGATGGAGCGGAAGTATTGGCGTTTTTGTTGTGAAGATGGTCCCCTCAGGCTCCTCCATGGAGAAGTGCCTGAAACAAAGACAAGGTCTGCAGAGAAGAGAGACCTGTCCAGAGAGAAGTGTAGTCTGCTTGTGCAGCGGAGTTGCTGAGGATCTGCGCTAATGAAGGAGTGGGGCTTTTAGTCGAGCATGGTGGTACATGGTTGTAATCCCAGCATGTGGGAGGCTGAGGCAGGAGGATATCCTTGAGTTCAAGGCCAGCCTGTACTATATAGTAGGAGAGAGAGAGAGAGAAGAAATGGGGCTTTGGACTAAGAACTACTCTGAAGACTGATAATCCAGTAAAAGATACACAGTGAGGATTTTAAAATAAGTTGGTAGAAGGATTTCATGCTAACAATCCTCCGCAAAGTTAAAGGAAAGTAGGGAATAGCAAGGAAGGCTGCCTGCAAAGTGAATTTCTAGAAGCAGCCCCAGACGTCCACACCTTCCGCGTCCTAGTCGAGTGGGTGCCTGAGCACAGGAGAGAGACAGGAAGTCATCAGCGTTAGTCACCTGGGTCCTGGGATGCTGGGTGCTGGGCTTGGTGGCCCCAAGGAGGGTGTGCGGTTAGCGGGGGCCAGCGGAGGGCAGGTCCCCCGTGGGATTCGGGGTTTGGCTAAAGAGTGAATCGGTGCTTTGTAAGTTTGTCCTTGCTGGTCCCCAGCTCAGGCTGGCAGGGTGTCCTGTGTGCCATCTGCAGCCCAACTCCAAGCAGTGTACATGCCACTCGCAGCATCACAAATAGAGTGAATGACTAATTTCTAAAAAATTATTACAGTAGGGCCTGGGATTCACTTCAGTGGTTCTGGCACCTGCCTTGCAAGCACAAGGTCCCGGGTTCAATCCCCTGTAACCACAGACAACAATGCCAGGCGTGGTGACTCACGCCCACCAGCAGTCAGTACCACCTACCACGAAGCAAAGGCAAGAGGATTGCTGTGATGTGAGTTTGAGGCTGAGCTCAGGGCCAACCTGAACTAGAAAGCGAGACCCTGTCTCAAAAAAAAAAAAATTATTACAGTGCCAGACGTGTTTCTCTTCATCCCTTTCTACCCCGTCCCCACTGGACACACTGGTCCCGCCGTCCTGCTTTCCGCAGCAGCTCAGAGTCCTCCTTCCTGCCTGTCTTTAGGCGCCCTGTCCTGGCTGCCCTGATGCTCTGACTCGACTGAAAACATTTTCCCATCATGCTCACTTTGACTTTAGGGAAGAGCTGGAAGCAGCATAGTGTCAGATCCGGGAACTGAGGTGGATGAGGACTCGCGTTCTCAGTCCTGCCTTTCTGTTGGATTCCGCGCAGCCGCACTCGCCATATTTTTATCATATCTCATAAAGACCCTCGGCCGGCGCAGGGGAGAACCAGGGGTGTCAGGAGTCTGTCTAACCCTCCGCCGCCGGCCAGGCCCCTCATGCCTGGCCTTCCTGCACCTGCGTACCCAGATCCTGGCAGAGTCTCCCCTTTTCCCGCTTGGCAGTGGGGGGGGGGCCTTGGCGACAGTGGCTGAGGAACCAGGGAAGGTGGGTCAAGAGCAAGGATCAGGGCCTGTGTGAGGGGCAGGACCACACTAGAATATCACACTTCTGAATATACTTTGTTGCAGAGACACAACACCCAAGTTAAAGGAAGAAAGGTTTTTGTAGCTCACAGTTTGTAGAGCTTCAGTCCACAGTCAGCAGGCTCCAAAGCAGGGTGGCACGGTGGCACGGGTGGCACGGCAGAGGGGCACTGGCAGAGGGGCATCGCAGAGATGAGACAGTTCACGGTGCCTGGACTGAGGGGGAATCGGGGTGACATCTGGGCCCAAAGGGGTTCGCACCCTCCAGGAACACGGGTTCCGCGATTTTGTTTGTGCTGTCTGAGAGACAGGCAGACAAGACCCCAGCCTTGAAGCACAAAAAGGACATAGTGAGCTGTACTCAAGCACTTGCAGACTGATGATACATGGGGAGCAAATTGTCTGAACTGAATGTGTGCATTTCTCCCGTTGCCCTTCGCGCAGCAGCCTGGGGTGCACGCTGCACCAGGATTCAAGTCTTCTTCGAGGACCAGAAGACGCAGAGGGGCACAGAGGAGCTGTGTGCAGGTCTCCTCCCAGAGGGAGTGGAGCCTCTGGGGGCCGTGCAAGCAGTGCTGGCTTTCAGGCCAAGACGGGAACCAGCAGCCCTGCTGACTCAGAATTCCCGGCTTTGGGGGCCGGGGAGTTAGCTCAGTGGTTCCGGCGCCTGTCTCGCAAGCGCAAGGGCCCGGGTTCGATTCCCCGGTAACCACATAACAATGCTGGGTGTGGAGACCCACGCCCAGCAGCAACCAGTACCACATACCACAGTGCCGGGCGTGGTGGCTCACGCCTGTAATCCCAGCACTCTGGAGGCAGAGGCAGGAGGATTGTGATGTGAGTTTGAGGCTGAGCTGAGGGCCAGCCTGAACCACAAAGCGAGACCCTGTCTCAAAAAACCTAAAAAAAAAGAATTCCCGACTTTGTTTTCTTAGGAGACGCCAGGGCTCCCTGCGCTCGCTGGGTGTGGGCGGAGGTTTACAGCGTGGGGATCTCTGGTGTGAGATGTACTGGCCGTGGCTTAGCAGGTTTCTGGCACCTTAAGAGATAAATAACTCTCTCTACTCCCTTCCACCGCTGGACCTGTTCAAGATGATTCCGAGAGCCCCTCCCCTCTTGCCTTTTACAAGCCATCCACGCCCTGGATTAGCGTAGTGCTTCTCCAACCCGGGTAAACGCAGCCATTGCCTGGTAAAGACAGACTCTCAGGCCACATCCCAGAGGC
>PVIR01044697.1:0-11092 GCA_004026965.1 Petromus typicus
TCTAGAGTGATGGTGTATAATCCAGCACTCTGGGAAAGGCAAGAGTTGTAGGTTCAATCCTCAGTACTGCAAAACAAAAAAAGAGGCAGAGGTCTAGAACAGGAACCTTATAGATAAGGAATCTTGTTATTCCAGAGAGTTTAGGACACCATCAAAAACTCTTTAGCTATGTCAAAAAGATTCAGGGGCTAACTTGTCACAAGTTAATATTCATTAAGTGGAATGAGTATAATTCAAAACTTGTCAAACAGAAATTTAACTCTGGTTTCAGAGTGAGATGAAAAAAAAATGATAGCAATACAGCATCAGCATTTTTAAGCCTTATTAACTAGTGGATCTAGACCCTGTGCATAACTGTTACCAATATCTCAAAAGAGAAATGAGGAGATATCCGCTTCTGATAATTTGTCATCATGTCTACTCTGACCACAAGGATTAAATTTGACTCCAAGTAAACCTCTGAAAGCTGATGGTGGTTTACAAGAAATATGGAGAACAAGGAAACATGCTGTATGGGATTGAGAATATGCATTAAATAGAATCCATATTGTGAAATGACTAGGCTACATGGTCTGTGTTTCATTAGTAGCAGCCTTTTACATTATATATTTTAGAATAAACAGCCTCTCAAATTATCATCATATTTAACAATATTATGACATTTAAAAAATCTGGCCACACTGATACAACTGTCAAATGAAAGCAGTTTTACTGTTAGAAAAGACTGCCTGTACATGAGTTTAAGGGGACACAATGGACATGTTACTATATCCAATTCATTGCATCTTAAATTACAGGCTATAGACTTTGTTTTGGAAAGGCAGTATTTGCAATAAAAACATGGTCATAAAAGGTCATAGATTTGCAAAGTATTCGGTATATAACACTTTCTGTTTACCCCATAATAGTATAAATTCTTTGCTTCATTTTTAAGTTTGAGTTTTGTAGACCCACTCTACCTTGTGGGGAAAAAACGCCCCTACAAAATGACTTCCACATAATAGAATTTGGTCTGCTGTCTTTGGACCACACAGAAATGTCACTTAACCACTTTTCTCTTCACATGCAGGAAAGACAATCATGGGATGGCCTGACGAAGAGAGCATGACTGAATTGGATTTAAATTATTCAATAGACGCAGTGAGAGTTATCTTCAATGATTTGTTCTCTTATCATTTGAAATTTTCTTGGGGACATAGAATCCCTAAGATCAAGGAACACAAAGACCATTCAGGTAATCTTCCTAGTAGAAAAAAAGTTTTCTTTTTGCTCTTACAGCATTAGTTACAAGAAGGCAAATGGGATAGCAGAAGTCAAATTAATTGTATAAGCCCATAATATGTTTTCTGGACATAAACCTGTCCTTATTCAATAGAACCTATATTTTTAAATAGTTCTCATTAAAATTTTGTATTTCCTATTATTCCTATGTTAATCTTAAATAAAACCTTAATAAAAATAATTCCCAAACATTGAAAAATAAAGCTTACTGGGCTTTTTGGGAGGTGGGAGGACATAAGAAACAAAAGAACAAAACTCAACACAAACGTTCTGAAGTTGAGAGAACTCATTTCTTTTTACTTTTTTTTTTTTTTTTTGAGACAGGGTATTGCTTTGTAGTTCAGTTGGGCCTGAGCTCACTACGTAGCCCAGGTGAGCCTCGAACTCATAACGATCCTCCTGCCTCTGCCTCCCAAGTGCTGGGATTACAGGCATGAGCCACCATGCCTGGCACTGTGGTATGTGGTACTGATTGCTGCTGGGCATGAGTCACCACACCCAGTATTGTTGTATGTGGTTACTGGGGATCAACTCGGGCCCATGTGCTTGCCAGGAGGGGCCAGAACCACTGAGATAAATCCCTGGCCAGGTGTTACAAATATTAACAAAGAAATTCTAGTGTATTTTTTTCTCAGGTACACTCTATAAACCTCCAATAAGAAGTCGTACCATCGCTGTGGATTTTGAATGTCTTCAGGAACATTGGAAATTTTGACTTTTCACAGAACCAAGTACATCCTATACAATGACAAAGAATGTATTCTGCTTTCCTTCCAGCTCACTGTCAAGCAGTGGATGAAAGAATCATCTGTGAAAGTTCAATATTTTGGGAGAAAGGTTTTGTAGCTTTTCAAGCTGCCATTAATGCTGCTATCATAGAGGTGAGTATTGAGTTAAGGAAACTAATTGCATTATAATAAACTAAAGTGTAGTGGATGGAGACATGAATTGTTCTATAATGTATTTACTTTATTAATTAGGCACAAATAGCAAACTTTTATATTCAAACCATTGTGCAAAATATTGGGGATCAGAAAGTAAGCGCAAAAGAGACACTTTTATCCCGGGATCTGGTGATGGGGGGTGGAAATATGGAATGTAGTTATAATAAGGGTTTGGCAGTGGGATTTTAAAGTGTTCTAGGGAAAAATTAAGCAAAACATACTCATTTAAGAAATATCAGTGTTGTTCCACTAATTCTATATTAAAGTATCATTCCAGCCTGTGTCAAAGCACAAGTTAAACTTTTTCCAGGGAATATGATATGTAGAGATGTTCTAGGAGGTCAAGATAGAACCTGAGGGCCGAGGATTTAGCTCAGTGGTTCCAGCGCCTGCCTTGCAAATGCAAGGTCCCTAGTTCAGTCCTCAAGAACCACATACAAGAATGCCAGCCATGGTGACTCATGCTCACCAACAATCAGTACCACATACCACAGTGCTGGATGTGGTAGCTTAGGCCTATAATCCCAGAACTTGGTGGGTAGAGGCAGGAGGATTGCTGTGAGTTTGAGGCTTGCCTGGGCTACATAGTGAGATCTGGGCTAGGCTGAATCACAAAATGAGACCCTGTCTCAAAAAAAAAATGATAAAACTTGAACTGTTCCATGGAGACAAATCACAAAGTCTAAATATTTGTGTATGAAACTTGCAGGAATCCTTATAAATCAGTGAAAAAACATGAACTTGTAATAATTAATGATCATTTTTCATTAATGTCTTTCTTCAGATTGCAGTGAATCACTCAGTAATGGAAACACTGATGTCCGTTACTGGTGTAAATATGAAGATACTACCTTTCATTGCTCAAGGAGGAATTACAACTGATTTTTTCATTTTCTTCTGCATTATTTCTTTTTCTTCATTTATATACCATTTGTCAGTCAATGTCACACAAGAAAGACAACACATCAAGTCACTGATGACAATGATGGGACTCCGAGAGTCAGCATTCTGGTAAATCCATTGTTCAGCATGAACAATAACTCAACTGAGCACTCTCCTTGGATCTATAAAATAGCATATATAGACTCAATGCTTTCATAAAGTAATGTTAGAGATGAATGAGTAGGTAGGTGGACCGACTCACTTGTGAACCGAAACTGCTATTTCCTGGATTTTAAAAAAAAGATACCTGCATCATAGCTGTCTGCCATCCTCAGGGTCCTGACAATACGTGGATGACTCTCACTTGTTAGTTATTGCATCTGGGAGAAACCAACATAGAGGAATTGATGTGTGCTCTAGACAGTTTCTAATTAAGTGATGATGCATGCTTCATGTATCTTTCAGGATTTTTTTTCTTCCTGCGAGAAAAGGAGGAAATGTTTTATTTGTTAACATTTGAATGATATTAAGAGAAGGCTTTTTTTAAAAAAAAAATGCATGAATGAACAACTTCCAGAAAATTAAGTTTATTATTAAAATGGAAGCATTATATTTGGGCATTAGTAATTCGACTTTAGGGTCAGATAAGAGAACTCACATCCATAATTTCAGGTATTCATAAGGCTGAAGCAGGAGAATCATAAATTTGAGCCTGACCTGGGACAGGTGGGACATTGTCTCAAATAAATTTAGTGGGACATTGTCTCAAATAAATAAATGAAGAAAGGAATAGAAGGTGGAGTGAGAATGTGAGAGCGCAGAAGCCCTTGGGCCCAACCCTAGTGGTAGAGCCTTGGTCTAGCCATATACCAGGGTGACAGTCCCAGTCCAGTGGAAAAGAAAATAACATCAGATGACAACACCAGACTTCCTAAAACATGCTGTACTTTCTATTTCAATAAAAAGAAACCATTTGTCTAGTGTGGACCCATTATAAACCAGGTGCTGCATTAAATCCATAAAATATCTGATTTCATTTACTTATCTTAATATTTTGCAACAGGGAAAGCTGAAATTTATAGACATTAAATAGCTACCTCTCAAGTAATCTAGAAAGGAGGTATCAGGGAAAACTGGAGCCCAGGTCTGTGTAATTAGAAAGCTTAGTTTCTTTCCCCTCTATACGACTTTCTTTTAGCATTCGTAATAGGAGTGAAAATACATCTTGATATCCATGCATTTATGTGTATGTACTTATGTCTTCTGTGTATATATACACCTATATTTAGTCATTTATAAAAATGGTTCACAATTATGTCCTATCTCCACATAATCTGCAAACTAGAAGTAGATGTTCATGAAAAGTGAGAAGAGTAATAATTACCTGGGCATGGAAGTGCATGCCTGTAATGCTAGTTACTCAGGACTCTGAAGCAGAAGAATCCAAAATTCAATCCCAGCTTACCTTCCCCTATGTTGTATGAGCTTCTGACGTGTTAGCCATTGTATTCCTTCATCCCTGATAGATCTTTTGCTGAACACCTAAGTGCACAGACGCAGTGATGGTGTGACGACACTCGGAGCTGTCTGTTTTCTTTACCAGGTTTTCCTGGGGCTTCATGTATGCTGGCTTCATCCTTGTTATGTCTGCTTTGATGGCTTTTATTGTAAAATCTACCCAAATCATTTTCCTAACTGGCTTCATGGTGGTTTTCATTCTCTTTTTCTTCTATGGATTGTCTTTGGTAAGTTGGTGAATTCTTTTTTCCCTTCCATTTATGTGACATTGATTTTGTTCTCACCTCTCACGTTGTTTGGAGTATTTATATAAGACCTGTGTCTAGAGAGTTTCTAATGAAGAGTTAATAAAACGTGGTTGTATCTTATATTGTTTTGGCCAGTGCTAAGGATCAAATTCAGGTTCTGGACATGCTATACCAATACACTTTGATAATACTCTGTTAGTTTTCTGTCACTGTAATAAATGCATGAAATAATGAACTTCTGAGAAGAGAAGCTTTATTTGAGCTCGCAGTTTTGGAGGCTTCAGTCTATGGTTGATTTGCTCTATTCCTGGGCTTGCAGTGAGCCATGACATCATAATGGCAGCACATGACACATTAGAACTGCTCGACCTCATGGTGAAGATGTGAAAAATACAGAAGGGGACAGAGTCCTACAGTCCTGCTAATGGAATTCTTACAGTGCCCAGAAGAATTCCCACTGAGCTGTATCTCTTACTGGGTCTACCACCTAATTACACATTGGGGAGGGTACCAAGCCTTTAACAAGGTGTGTCATGTACTGGTACAAACCTTCAAAATTGAATGTGATCATTATAGATATAGATATAGATAGATATGTGTATCTATATAGATATAGATAGATATGTGAGATAGATAATATTATATATATATATATGTAATGTACAAGTAAAATAAATTTTAACAAATCTATTGTGAATAAAAAAAGTATTTTGAGGACAATTATTCAAACATAGCCAATATAATATTCCTGTTATTGTGCTAGTGATAGTTCTCCAGACATTAGACCAGCTGAATTTCTCCTCCTCTTTCTCAGATAACTTTGGCTTTCTTGTTGAGTGTATTGATGAAGAAACCTCACCTCACTGGTTTGGCAATCTTTCTACTTATCATTTTTTGGGGCAGCCTGGGGTTCACAGCATTATACAGGCATCTTCCTGCATTTTTGGAATGGATTTTATGTCTTATTAGTCCATTTGCTTTCACTGCTGGAATGGCCCAGGTAAGAGTTAAGGTAACTCTTTTACTTATTATGAAACATTCTAAATAGATTCCTACAATAATTCATGCAACATGTACTAGGCATAAGCATTTCCCTCACACACTTTCACCAAAATAAACACTTAGGGATACAAGTTTCCATATTTTTTTTCTCAGCATTACTGCCTTCTTCTAAATGAGCTAATTACAGGGTGCTATCTCAATGTGACTCAGCTTCTACTCCTAACTGGCTGTTCCAATGAACCTTTGTCTGATTTAAGCCCAGGTAACATGACTCTTAATACTATGATAAGTATCCAAAAACCAAGAATTTAGAAGAAGTCATTTTTTAAATTAGTCATTTCTCCATGAAACTGAAACTCATCTCAGAAAAGTTAATTGCAGTCATGACACCATGCCCTAAAAGTGCCAAATGAAAGTTTACATTACATGTAGGTTATAGTTCAATAGGGAATAATAGTATAGTTCGATAGGGAATTATTCTTCTGTCTCTGTGTAAGGACTAAAGTACATTCACTCTTGTGGTTTCACTCTGAAAGAGAGACCTCTCTTCAGAACAGTCCTTTTTCTTCCCAGTTCTGATTCTGATGGTCTTGTGTTATCACCTTCCTTAAGTTCTTACCTCCTCCTAGGATATGTATATATGTTCTGTGGTTTGCTGTTAGATAAGATTTTTGCTATGTATTATTGTAGCTCTGAGACATGAGATTTGTTCATCTTTGCAACCCCAGTGTAACAGAAGTTAGACCTTAACTCTTAGTGTTATGTGAACCCTTCATAAATTGTCTTTTTTTTTTTTTTACAGCTTATACATTTGGACTATGATGTGAATTCTAATGTCCCTTTGGATGCTTTGAACAACTCATACATAATAATAGCGACTCTCTTTATGCTGGTTTTTGATGCTCTTCTCTATTTGGTATTGACATTATATTTTGACAAAATTTTGCCCAGTAAGTACTAGCAGATTATAATTCAACAAAATTTAATTAAATGCTTTTCTTTAAAATAAGCTTCTGCAATATCTGAACATAAGTTATTTAGGCTTTGCACCCAAAATTTCTCAACCAAGACTGATAACATTCTGCACTTATTTTATTGAATCACTTTCTAAGGTTTGACTGTCACATTTTGTCTGTTTCTTTTTCCAAGAGATACTTGCAAGAGATTATGTATAATTTAAACTGCTAACACCAGAGGTCAGAATTAAATAAAGAATTATAGTTCTTGATACTTAGAAGTTTTTAGGTGTTTCTCCATTGAACACGCCTAACAGACATTAGTAGGTTATTAATGAAAACTAACTGAATGTTGAATGCATAATCTCTCTGATGGAGAAATAAGGTTTTCACTTATGTATCCCTGGAGTTCTTTTTTAACCATATACCAGATAAATGTGAGGAAAGAGCACAAGGATAGATGAATAGATGAAAGGAAGGGAAAGGACTTTAAAATGGTGTATCCATCATGTTTCTGAAAGCACTGATGCCAAATGATGTCTAGCTGCTTTGTAAAAACCCCTGAAGTAAGAAATTTTACAGTTTGTCATTATTTCTGTTTTATGGATTATCTTACTGTGTGGGAAAAGCTTACCACCTGAGTGGAGGAAATCACAAAACTACTCTGTATAGTGAAAGGCTGCATGTCAAAAAAGTAAACAGGTGAACCAAACGGGATGAAGTTGCACAAAGACCTACTTTGTTTCGGTGGACTGGAGCAAGGCTGACAGCAACACTACAAAAACAGTTCAAGGAAAGAAGTACTTAGACCAATCTCATATTTGCACATAGTTGTACAATTTAAATGAGCAAGAACAAATGCACTCCAACAAAAATTTTTGAATGAACTCAACAATGAGCAACTGGAATTTGAGCAATACGATTTATTATGTTAACAGATAGCAGAAAATAATGCCAATCTCTTAATCCATATGAACCAAAATTTCATAGCATTCAATACTATCAATTCTAATTAAAATATTCCATCACTTCTTAAAATAGAAAGGAACATATTTAGCCTTAATAAGATCAATTAGAATTTTGAAATACAAAATACCAGCAATGCCCATCATTTACAAATGTATATGAAATACTTTAATAATTGAGTATTTGATGTTTTTAAAATGTAATGATAATAAAATAATAATATAGACAGCTCTTGCATATGAGAAACACTCTGTACATGAAATAAGTTTGGAAAATGATGTGATAGTTTATCAATTTGTGCACCATTATAAACTTTATAATAAATTTAATACTGCAAGAATAAATTTAAGAGCCAGGGATTTAGCTCACTGGTTCTGGCACCTGTCCTGCAAGTGCAAGGTCCTCAGTTTGATGCCAGTAACCACATACAATCATGCCAGGCATGGTGACTCACACCCACCAGCAATCAGTACCATACACCACAGTGCCAGGCATGGTGGTTCATGCCTGTAATCCCAGTACTCAAGTAGCAGAGACAGCAAGATTGCTAAATTCGAGGCTAAGTTCAGGATCATCCTGAACTACAAAGAGAGAGTCTGTCCCAATATATGAGGGGGGGAGAGAAAGAAAAGAAAGAAAGAAAGAATACACGTAAGGTAATATATGTAAGAAGATAACTACTGCGATGTTCTGTTATCCTATGTGAGACTGTTTTACATTGTAAATTCAGGTTATACTAAGTAAAGGAGGAAAGGTTGAAAAAATACTTTCAGTAGTTTGAGAGGAAAAATGAACATCGAAGTATTATTTAAAGAAGAGACCACAGATATCCATACTGTTTTTCAAAAGAGAAAGAGATTATTTTTCACAAAAGTATGATTTATTCAGTTTGAAAATTGTCCTGAGTAAAGATTTTGTAGAAAGGTACAAATACTTCATGAGATCCATTAAACTGGAAGTTCTGAGACATGGCATTTACCTTGAGATTACAGGGAGAAAATGGTTCAAGAAATTTGCATGCTGATTTTGTAAATAATGAATGTAATGTTCCTGGGCCTCTTTAAAGCACATGAAAATGAATGGATTTTTTTCTTCATTTTTAAAGTCAGGAAGTCCAGATAGCTATTAAGGAGCATTATTTTAAAAAATATTTCTCACCTTACCCAAGAACTCTGAGAAACATATGAATGTATCTGATCAAACTTGAGTGAAAGCTGTTCTTAATGTTAGATTTAAGTTCCTCCTGAAACATCTCAGTCAGCTTGGTGGATAGTTTTACTTAGTTTACAATACTATTCTCCACTCAGTTGGAAATATTGTATTAGATGATGACATCTCAGTTATTTTTTTCCTCACTGTTTTGTGCATGTGTAAAGACATAAAAACAGCTATACTTTAAGGTGATAATGTGGGTTCAGGTTTAATATCAAAGGGTTTGCATGGACATCTTGCCCTACAGGACTGAAATTCTTCAAGTGCTGACTGACCTAGTGTTTAATTGCTTCTTGCCATGTAGCCAAATATGGATATCGACATTCTGCTATGTTTTTCCTGAAGTCCTCTTTTTGGTGTCAGCATCAAAGAGCTAATCACATGGTATTTGAGAATGAGATAGATTCTGATCCTTCATCCAGTGACTCCTTTGAACCGGTGTCTTCAGAATTCCATGGAAAAGAAGCCATCAGGTAACATACCACACAGAGATACAGTGAACAAGATCAGAAGTTTATTAACAAAACACTGAGACACAAGTGCTGCCGCCTGTGTGCCTTTTCTCCAAACTCCAGCTGGTCTGATCCACTCAAGAAAAGCAGCTCTCATTCCTAACCACGCTGTGTTTTCTCACACACCCCCAGGGGTGAGAGAGTGAGATCATGTCTTTCCAGCACCATTTGTTAAAAAAGCAGTCTTTTCTCCATTGAGGGTGTTTGGCTCTTTTGTCCAAGAGGAAGTTGCTTAGTATGCCTGGAGTTGTTTGTGTATCTTCTAGTCTGTTCCAGTGATCCATGGATCTGCTTTTTTGGGGGGTTTGTGTTTTTTATTTTTTTGCTGGTATCATGCTGTTTTATTATTATTATTATTATTATTATTATTAATCAGAGTGGCATTGTAGTAGAGTTTCAAGGTGGGGATTGTGATAACCCTTGCCATGTCCTTGTTGCTTAGAATTGTTTTAGCTATTCTATGTCTCTTCTGGTTCCAGATGAATTTTTGGATTATTTTCTGTAGATCTGTGGATTTCATTTGGGATTGCACTGATTCTATACAGTAGTTTGGAGAACTCGACTATTTTGACAATATTCACTTTTCCTACCCAGGAGCAATGGATGTCTTTCCATTTTCTGATATCCTCTTCTGTTTCCTTTTTCAGAGTACTGTGGTTTTCAGAGAAGAGGTTTTTCACCTCCTTTGTTAGACTGATTCCTAGATATTTCATTTTGGGGGAGTACTATTGTGAAAGGAATAATTTCCTCTATTTGTCACTCAAATCTATTATTTGTATATAGAAAGGCTATTGATTTGGGGGTGTTGACCTTTTACCCAGCTACTGTACTAAACCTGATGATTAAGTCAAGAGTTTTTGGCTAAGTTTTGGTGATCTTCTGTATAGAATATCATGCCATCAGCAAATAGTGGCAGCTTAACTTCTTCCTTTCCTATCTTTATTCCTTTTCTTTTTCTTGTCTAATTGCTATGGCTAATATTTCCAGACTACACAGGACAGGAATGGTGATAGTGGACATCTTTGTCTTGTTCCTGATTTTAGTGTAAAATGTTTCCGTTTTTCATCATTTAGTATGATGCTTTGTGTTGGTTTTCCATAAATAGTTTTCATCAGGTTGAGATAAAGACCGTATTCCAGTTTTCTGTAGGATTTTCATCATGAATGGTGCTGGATTTTGTTGAACACTTTTCTGCATCTATTGAGATGATAATATGGTTTCTGTCCTTGAATCTGTTCATATAGTGTATTACATATATTGACTTATATATGTTGAACCATCCTTGCATCCTTGGGGTGAATCCAACTTGGTCAGGGTGTGTAATCTTCTTGATGAGCTTCTGTATTCCATTTGCCACTTTCTTTTTTTTTTTAATTATCTTTATTGGTACATTAAATATACACATCATGATTGTACTCCATAATGGGGATTTGTACCAGTATAAGACACAACTTAATTCTCATTTTTCCCATAGCCCCACCCACCCTACCACCCCCCCATATATATAAAATTTGTTTCCTTACTTTTTTGTTACAATCTCAACATTGTCCCCTTTCACCTTATTTTACATT
>PVIR01044698.1:0-11075 GCA_004026965.1 Petromus typicus
CTCTTTCTTCCATCCTTTTCGTTTGGTTGTTCTGTTGAGACAGGGTCTCAGTAGTGCAGGCTAGCCTCGAACTCACGGACTCCTCCTGCCTCAGCCTCCTGAGTTCTGGGATTACAGGCGATGTGCACCACACGCCTGGCCCCCTTTCTTCACCCCTCACCAAGGACTGAGGATTTCTCCCTCCAAGACTGTCCTCTTTCTACTCGGCCCAGCAGCCAGGGTCCCCCCATAAATGCCACCAGGCTATTCTGAATTAATATCGGGACACGTGTGTGTCTACCTGGCCCCCACCAGGGAATCAGCGCAGGCGCGGTGTGAGTGTGCCCCCCACGCCCCTGAGCGGCCTCCCCTCCCCGTCTCTGTCCTGTGGACACCCTGCTGCAGGGCAGTCACAGCTCCAGATGGTCGCCAGCCAGCAGGAGCTCCCGGGACAGACGGGACTCGCCCTGCCGGCCAGGTGAGTGCGTGCAGGGGAACCTCCTGGAAGTCACATCTGCGGAGCCGGGTGTGGCCGGGTGTGGCAGCACACGCCTGTCATCCCAGCCCTCTGGGAGGCTGAGGCAGGAGGATCTAAATTCAAACCCAGCCTGGGCAATTTAGCTACTTAGCGAGATCTTGTCTCAAAAGAGGGCCGGGGATGAAGCTCAGTGCTCGGGCCTAACACGGTTGTCCTGTTACCTTGGTGGAGTGAGTGACTCTCCTGTCTGTCATCTTTCTCTCCCTCTCAGGACGGAGCTCCCCAGACTATGACGCGTCTGTGTCCTCTGCGGTCAGGGGTCCCAGCCGGCCACTGAAGGCCAGGGTGGGCCCCAGACAGTCCCAGATCCAGTACTGCCACTTGTGCAAGATCAGCTGTGCCGGGCTGCAGGTCAGAGCGACACCCCGCACCCCCCCACCCCTCACCTCGCCGGTCTTGTCCCTCAGCCGGGGGTGGGGCCACAGTGGGCACACGAGTGTGGGACAACCCTGAGCCTGTATGCATGCATCCATGCATGTGTGTACACATGTATGCTGTGTGTGCGCATGTGTGGGAGGTAGTGCCCCAGACACCCGAGGGAAGGATTTCCTTACCAGATAAGCAGGTGCTGTCGTAAAGCTCAGAAATGGGACACAGGCACGTTTCCTGGACAGATGATGTCAGAACTTGTCTGGCATAATACGAGCCCAGTTCTGCACGTGTGTGTGTGTGTGTGTGTGTGTGTGTGTGTGTGTGTGTGTGTGTGTGGTTTTTTTGTTTGTTTGTTTTGAGAGACATGGTCTTGATTTATAGTTCAGCCTGGCCCCAAACTCAGTTGTAACACAGGTGAGCCTTGAACTCACAGCAACCCTCTTGCCTCTACCTCCTGAGTGCTGGCAATACAGGCATGAGCCACCATGCCCGGCACTGTGGTATGTGGTTACTGAGTATCCAATTTAAGACCTTGCACTTGCCAGGCACATACTGGGACCATGAGCTAAATTCCCAGCCCACATCTGTTTTTTTTTTTTTTTCAGTGCTGGAGACCAAACGAACCCAGGGACTTTGCACTGAACCACATTCCCCAGCCTTTTTATATATTTTTTTTATTTGTGACCAGGTCTTGCTGAGTTGCTAAGTTGCCCGGGCTAAGCTTAAACCTGAGATCCTTCGGCCTCAGCCTCCCAGGTAGCTGGGAGGACAGGCACACCACTGTCCCGGCACCCTGAAACCACATAAGAGCCTTCAGCCCTTTCCACCTACTGCCCAGAACGGCTCAGGTCACACTGCTGCCTGTCTTCAGTTGTCCATCAAAGTGGAATTTTCTTTCTTTCTTTTTTTTTTTTTTTTTTTGAGACAGGGTCTCGCTTTGTAGTTCAGGCTGGCCCTGAGCTCAGCCTCCAACTCACATCACAGCAATCCTCCTGCCTCTGCCTCCCGAGTGCTGGGATGACAGGCGTGAGCCACCACGCCTGGCACTGTGGTATGTGGTACTGATTGCTGCTGGGGTGAGTCTCCACGCCCAGTATTGTTATGTGGTTACCGGATCGAACCCGGGCCCTTGTGCTTGCAAGACAGGTGCCAGAACCACTGAGCTATATCCCTAGCCCCATGCTTATCATTTAGCTACTCAGGAGGCTGAGGCAGGAAGATCTCAAGTTTATGCCCAGCCTGAGCAATTTAGCAAGACCCTATCCTAAAATAAAAATTAAAAGGGCTGGGAGACTAGTCCAGTATGAGGACTCACCTACCAAGAGGAAGGCCCAGTTTTCCATCCCAGCAATGGAGAAAGACAGAAAGAGAAAGGAGTGAGTGATAAAGAAAAATGGGACTTGGTGGAAGCCTGTGCGGGGGTGACAGCAGGCAAGAGGGGTCTGTAGCCAAGAATTTCCACCCAGAAGTAACTCACTGGTAGCGCCTCCCTCCCCACGTCTTCTTCCAGCCTGTATTCCACCGGCTTTCTCCCTCAACTGCATGCTTGTGTATTTCTTGTGCTGCCTAAGTAATGACTTGGCTTCCAAGGTTCAAGATTTGAGAATATTCTAGAGTACATGGTAGGATGCTTGTCTTCTAGCTTGTCTATGTCTCTGGCTCTTTTTTATTTTGCGATAGGGTCCTTCAAAATTGTGATGTTGCCTAGGCTGGGCTGAAACTGGACATTCTCCTGCCTCAGCCTCCCAGATTCCTGGGCCTGCCTCCTATTTTTTTCTCCTTAGCATGGAGCCACGATGTAGATTTCCTGTCCGTGTTCATTCCAGGACTGAGCAGAGGAGTGTAGGGGCCCACACAAGAGCGGGCTGTGGGGTGCCTGGTGTTGAGGATTCCAAGCATCTATCGGGGATTCCGGGTGAGACCCTCGCAGGCAGAGATTTGGGGCCTAGTGGTCCCGGGTGTGGAAGTCTGTGAGTCATGCTGGCTCCTGTCACTTGGAACCACTGAATTTCTTAGCAGTTTTCTAAAAAGTAATCATAGTGACGTTGGAGCATTTTAGATTCTGAGGTTCAATTCAGAAATGTCAGGGTTTTCTTTTAGAGCAACTTCCGCCCCCAACTAAATGTGTGATCCTTAGAGGGAATTTCGTAAGAAACTGGCTTATTTTTAGAAAAAGGAAGAATCCTCCCTGATGTATGTTAGTTTGAGCTTCTCCTTTTGTTCTTGCCAGCCTGCAGTTCCTGCAGGTTGAACCTCAGGGCCTTTGTACTGAGCTACACACCACCCCTTTAAAAATTTTGAGACATAGTCTTGCTGAGTCTCAAAGTTGCCCCGCTGAGCTGAATCTTGAGATCCTCCTGACTCAGCCTCCTAAATAGGTTGGGTCACAGGCTGGTCCAGTCTGCTGTGTTTGATAAAGCGAGTCTGGCCCCTCTCCAGGGCATTAACCAGCCGAGGGTGGGGACAGCCGTGTCCCCATGTCCCCTGGGTTCCCGGCAACTGGGCCCGCAGCCTGCGGGAGGGGACAGCGTCCTGCGGCAGGTGACACAGGGATGACCCGGGCCCTCTGTGGCAGACCTACCAGGAGCACCTGGACGGGCAGAAGCACCGGAAGAAGGAGGCGGCCCTGAGGCCAGAGGGCAACCGGCTATTCTGTGACCTGTGCGCAGTGGCCTGCACCGGGGAGGATACCTACGACGCGCACATCCGGGGAGCCCGGCACCAGAAGGTTCGACCCGGCCCGGCCCAGCCCGGCCCGCGGGTGCGCTGTGCGCTCTCCGGCGCAGCCCTGACTGTGGCGGCGTCCGTTCCAGGCGATCAAGCTGTACACCAAGCTGGGCAAGCCGATTCCCACCAACCAGCCGGTGCCCAGGAGCAGCTTCGGCGCCCGGCACTGCACCGTCGGCGAGGACTCCGAGGACTCTGGTGCGGGCGACCCCGACGAGCCCGCGCCGGTCCGGAGACGGCTGGCCTCCGCCGTGCACATCGCGGGTGCGTGCCCGGCGGGGGCGGGGCCTGGCCTGGGGGCGTGGCCAGCGGCCCGGGGCGGCGGTGAATGTTTGCCTGAGAGTTGACCGGTGAATTTGCTAGCGCGTGTGGGAGGAGGCGGCTGCGGAAACGGAAGTGCAGGAGCGCCCCAAGAGCTCCCCGCAGGAGCTGAGATGAGCGCAGAGTCCTGTGGGTTCCACCCCTGGGGCCCTTCCTCCCTGCGTGGGCATGTGGCATCCATCGTCCTGTGGACCCGAGGGCGGGGACGGCCCGCTGGCACCCAGTGGTTGTATCCAGGGAGACCCAGGCGCTCCGCTAAGAGCGCAGTGTGCGCTGCCCAGCGTAGCCTGCTCCGCCTGCGTTGATCTCTCACCAGGCCCTGCGTGCAGGTGATAACCGGAGGCCAGGGAGGACCAGGCCGCCGGGCCGCTGAGGAGGTGGGATTCTTAGCCAGTCTATGTATCCGGCCGTCTGCACTCCGGAGCCCTGAGTCTGCTCTGGGCAGAGCAGAGGCTCGTTTTATTTTTGGCCTCAGCAGCATAATATGTTGAATAGTAACATGATTTTTTTTTTTTTTTGAACGCGGTCTCACTGTGTACAGTGAGCTCAGTGCTTCAGCTTCCTGAGTGCTGGGATCACAGGCGTGCTGCGAATCCCACCGCTTCTTAGAAACAATTTTAATTGTTTGCAGTGCTGGGGAGGAACCCAGGGCCTCACAACTGCTAGGCAAGTCCTCATCCCTGAGCCTCACCCCAGCCGGCAGCATGACCAAAGAGTTCAGATAACAGATTTCTCTGCGCTAGTGTGCCACAGATTTGCAGTTACGGAGCTAAAATACTATCCTTGGTCCACCTTCTGTTTTGTAGTTGATTGACTAAGGACTATAGATTTTGCATAGTCCATGAGTCACTTAAACAGTTCCATCAGGACTTCAAGTCTGTTTTTTTGGTTTCTTGGATTAGAAACAGGCGAACAGAAACAGAGACAAATCTCCAATAAAGAAATGTGTATTTGATGGGGGCCGGGGATTTGGATCAGTGGTTCCAGCGCCTGTCTTGCAAGCGCAAGGACCCGGGTTTGACCCCCGGTAGCCACATACAATAATGGGTGTGGAGACTCACACCCAGCAGCAACCAGTACCACATCCCACAGTGCCGGGTGTGGTGGCTCACGCCTGTAATCCCAGCACTCGGGAGGCAGAGGCAGGAGGATTGCTGTGATGTGAGTTGGAGGCTGAGCTCAGGGCCAGCCTGAACTACAAAGCAAGACCCTGTCTCAAAAAAAAAAAAAAAAAAGAAATGTGTATTTGAGGGAAAAAAAACCAAAAAACAAAATTGGGATCGGGCAGCCCATTTGTAGAGGGAGATGACCTGCCTGTGTTCAGAAAACGGAGGGGTCGAGGGTCTTACTCAGACCCAGCAGCCTTTGCAAGTCATTTTGAAAGAGAGACTTAAGCACAGAGGTGCACATCTGTCATCCCGGCTACTGTGGAGGCTGAGGCAGGAGGATCACAAGTTTAAGCACAGCCTGGGCAACTTAGGAAGACCCTGTGTAAAAATAAGAAAGGCTGGGGATGGAGCTGAGTGTGAAGGCCCTGAGCTCTTCCTAGCCGGCCTGGTCAGCAAGAGCAGCAGCTCCGGTGTGACTCGGGTCCTGCGATGCGTGACAAAGCCAGGCAGCTGTCCTCCAGCCTGATGCAGACAGCTGGTCTTACATAAGCCCTCTGGGTCCGCACGACAGTCCACGATACCAGACGAATCCTGTGACAATCCTCCCTCGCTTCCAGCCCTCCCCTTGCTGTCAGCGTTTGACATGAGTGACTCCATGTTGAATTTGATAATAATCACCAGAGAGTGAGGCCAGCCGCGAGGTGGCTTCCGTGGGCGTCACAGGGGAGAAAGGGACAAGGCCAGACTGAGGTCTGTCTGTGTGGCTCTCACTCCAGCGTGGCCTGGTGAGTGTGAGGCTGCCCAAGGCTTCCAGCCAGAACAGGTCAAACGTAACACAGCTGTTCGCCTCAGGGCCGCTCCAGCCACTTACAGCGGGCAGCCGCCCCGAGGAGGGGAGGGCAGCACAGTCCATGTCCGAGGGGCCTGGAGACTCGGCTGACTGGCGGAGCTGTGGGGAAGCCTCCGCGGAGGACTGGGTCGCAGAGCCGGTGGGCCCGGAGTTCGTGGAGGAGGTAGGTTGAAGCTGCTGCTGCTGTGAGAAGGGGGCAGTGTCAGCACCCAGCTGCCCCCTCAGCCTTTTCTATTTTTTATTTTAT
Organism: Petromus typicus; assembly: GCA_004026965.1. Taxonomy (NCBI): domain Eukaryota; kingdom Metazoa; phylum Chordata; class Mammalia; order Rodentia; family Petromuridae; genus Petromus; species Petromus typicus. The sequence goes on from PVIR01044698.1 coordinate 6,144, forward strand.
TTCCAAGCTGAGCTGGAATTTGCAATCCTCCTGCCTCAGCCTCCCCATAGTCGGGATGGCAGGCATGTGCCACCTTGCCCAACTAAGATCTCTCTTAATTCTACACCTTTCTATCTCTCCTCCAGCTTCCTAGTTTACTGCTGTCCCCTAACACACGCGCGCGCTCACACACACACACACACACACAACCACAAGCAGAATGTCACCTATATAGATGCGCAAAACAATCACACCACACTGGGAATGCTGGCGCACACCTGTCATCACAGCAGTCTCAAAGGCTGAAGCAAGAGGATCTCAAGTTCCAGCCAGCCTGGACAACTCGGTGGAGACCGCGACCCAAAATAAAAAAGGGCTGGTGATGTAGCTCAATGTCAGGAGGGTTGGGGGGACAAACGACACCAGCTGGGACAGGGCCACAGGAGGCCTACCCCTTAGTGAGGCGGCAGGCAATTGTGCTCTGTGTTCTAGGTGTACAGTGACCAAGGGAAGCTGCTCCACTTCCGCTGCAAATTGTGCCAGTGCAACTTCAACGACCACAACGCCAAGGACATGCACTTGCGGGGGCGTAGGCACCGTCTGCAGTACCGCGTGCGTCCGGCAGGGGGAGCCCGGGCCACCCGAGGGGACCCGACCTGGGTGGCTTGGCTTTGGGCTCTGCGTAGAGAAGGGCGCAGTTCTCTTTCTACATCTTGGTCCTTAGCTCCTAGCACATCTTTTGCCTCCATGAGACTAAAACTTGGATGGTACCTTTAGGACCCGAGTGTCCTGCATGTCGTCCTTGGTCCCTGGGCACTGTAAAGTCTCCGGCAGCCTCGGTGGCTTTGCTCGGAACTGCACCCCAGGCGGAGCCCTGCCTGCCTGCGCACCCCACTCCCTCCCTCATGGTGCTGCCCCCTGCAGTTTTGCCCACGGCTCGGGGTGGACGCCAGAACCTCTCCACTCCCGGGCTGCTCCCGTGTGCCTTGGCGGGCAGGGATGTGCTCAGCCCCCGCACAGGGGCCTCAGGAGCCCGGGGAGCAGTGGCACGAGGGAGGAAGGTGGGTGGAGACGCAGGTGGGTGGGGGGATGGGTACATGGAGAGAGACGCTCGAAGACTCTCAGGGGTATAAAGCCAGCGGTCCGGAAACGCCGCTGGGATGACCCCACCCTGCCCTGCAGAGGAAGGTGGACCCCCGCCTGCCCCTTATCTCGAGGCCCAGCCGGCTGCAGAGGCTGCGGGAAGAGCAGGAGCGCAAGCGCCGGCAGCTGATGCAGCGAAAGCTGGAAGAGACGCGGCAGCGGTGGCGGGCGGAGCTGAGGTGCCCGGCCCGCATCCCCCTGTGGACGTCCCTGACCCTACTGTGAGGGGGCGGGTTACAGTCGCCGCCATGCCTGCGGGATGGCAGAGGCCTGGGGAGGTGCCCTGCCCCTAAGCAGCAGCCTGCAGTCCTGTGTCCCCTGACCTCGGGTGTCCCCTGACCACCATCTTTGTGCCTCTAACCTTTCTTCTGATCCCCAAGCCCCCCTAAGAGGGGACGCACTTGTTATATCCTTCTGCACCCCGAAATACAGAGCATTTTCCTGCCCAGCAGTGATGTATGAAGTGTCCCGCGCAGCAAATCTGAGTGGGAGGGTGCTGGGAGAGACTGCGCGTCAGTCTCCTGGTGGCCTCACACCCCATGTCGTCCCGTCCCCAGGCCCCATGAGCCATGCTTCAGGGACCAGAAGAAGGAGCCGCAGCCGCAGCCCCAGCCCCAGCCGGAGCAGCAGCCGCGCGTGTCCCCCGCCTGGGCCCTTCCACCCCCTGCCAACAGGCCAAGGACCCCTGCAGCTCGGGCTCAGGTCAGTGTGACGTCCCCACACCCACACCGCAGCCTCCCACAGCCCGAGTCGTCATAGGGTGGGGCCTCATCTCACACTCACCGTCCCCTCCCTGCGTCCTGAGTCCTCTGTCCCTGGGGGCTGAGCCCAGGGTGAACCAGAGCCTCTGCCTGGAAACGCGACAGGTCTGTCAAGGGTGCGTTCCGCTCCCGGGCTCCGGTCCTCCCACTGCCTGCAAGGACCTGTCCGTGTCCCACAGGCCAAGCGGCGGCCGGAGACCAGCGACGACCGGCACGTCATGCGCAAGCATGCGGCCATCTACCCCACGGAGGCGGAGCTGCAGGCCATCCAGAAGGCCGTGTCGCACGCGGAGCGGGCCCTCAGGCTGGTGTCTGACATGATGGCTGAGGAGGGCTCTGAGAGCTTGGGTGATGAGTACAGGTATAGAGTCGACTGTCCCCAAAGCCCTACACTCCTGGGCACAGGGCCAGGGAGGGGACAGAAGGGGCTGCTGTGCCCAGCGGGCTGGGGCAGCAGCTACAGGCTCATGGCCCTCAGAGGGGAAAGTCCCTAGCCAGTCGTGGTGCTGCATGAGTGTCATCCCAACACTCTGGAGGCTGAGGCAGGAGAGTTTCAAATCTGAGGCCAACCTTGGGAGAGAGCAAAACTTTTGTCTCTCAAAATTTTTTTAAAAAAGAAGTCTAAAGAGCCAGGACGGTGGCTCATGCCAAGCGCTTCCCTAGCATGTGGAAGGGCCGGGTTTCACCCCCAGCACCACAGAAGAGTGAAAAATGCAATTCACAAAGGACAGACCAAGCCCTGAACCCAGTTTCCTCACAAGCTCTAGGAAGTGAACTGATTCTGAGCCAACTTCGCCACCTCACAAGTCAGTTGAGGAATCAGAGAACAGCAGAATGTCACTAGTATCTTAGTGAATCGTGCAGAGGAGCAGGAAGGTCCCTCGGGCCGCAGTTAATTGCCATGTGATTCAGTCACCCCTGAAGGAGTTGACTTTCCAAATCCCTCCTTTGAGTAGCATCATTTTTGCTTTCTTTTTAGTAGGACAGCTGTGCAGGTTTCATTTCCCTTTTAATAAGGGTCTTGGTCCCATTTTACAAATAAGGAAACCTAGCACTCGGGGAGGCTGAGGCAGGAGCATTTCAAGTTCAAGTCCAGCCTGGGAAACTTAGCAAAACCATCTCAAAATTTAAAAGAGGAGAGGAGAGGAGCTGGGGATGCAGCTTGGTGCCTTCAGAGGGCTTCAACACCCATGAGCACCACAAGAAAGAGAGAGAGAGAGAAGAAAGAGTATAAGGAATCTCAGGGTGTTGATAGTCCCTTGCACCCCAGGTCCCTGACCCCTCCCCCAGCACCAGCGTCTCCTCTGCCCTCGCAGCATGGCGTCTTCCCCTCGGATCCTGAAGGGCGTCATGCGGGTCGGCATCCTGGCCAAGGGCCTGGTTCTGCGGGGTGAAAGGAACGTGCGGCTGATCCTGCTCTGCTCCCAGAAGCCCACGCGCGCCCTGCTGCGCAGAATCGCTGAGCGGCTGCCCCAGCAGCTCCTGGTAAGGCCGCGCATGCTCTGTGCCTGCGCAACCTTGGGGTCGCCACGTCAGGAGCCCAGGGAGGTCAGGACTTGAAAACAGCCAGAATTCACTCTATATGCGTGTGCAGTGCTGAGGATGGAGGCTAGGGCTTGGCCTATGCTGAGGGAGTGCTCCTGGCACTTTTTAATTTAATTTAATTTTAATTATTATGTTTGAGACGGGGTCTCGCTTTGTAGTTCAAGTTGGCCGTGAACGCACTATGTAGCACGGGCGATCCTCCTGCCTCTGCCTCCTGAGTGCTGGGATGACAGGCGTGAGCCACCACGCCTGGCCAGGGTTCATATTTATAAATTGCTGCAGAGACAGAATCCTGGAAACTTCAGAGCCCTGTGATGTAGGGAGGTCCGGCTACCACTGAGAGACTGTCCAGATGTCCCACCACAGGGACAGTAACATGCACACTCACCCTTACAGAGGTTAAACCACAAGGAACAACGGGCAGAAAGCCGGGAGTGGTGCACGTCTGCAATCCCAGCACTGAGGAGGCCGAGGCAGGAGGATCATAAGCCTGGACAACTTGGTGACTTAGCAAGACCTTATCTCAAATTAAAAAGGGCTGGGGATAGAGTGTAGCGCAAAAGCCCTGGGTTCAATCCTCACTGTCACAAAAAACAGGGACAAACAAATCGGTCCCCAGACGAGTCTCTGTGGCCCGACTCTGTCCTGTACTCTTTGGGAACCTGCCATCACTACCCTGACCTGTCCAGGCAGACGTAGAAACTGACCGGGGGCTGGACAGACCTCAGGATGAAGGGGCATTCCGCGAGCTGATGATCAGCGTTTGATCCTCTGAGAAGTTCAAAGCCCTCGGGGGGGGCGGGCACAGACATGGGGAGCCAGGGCAACTTCGGGCAGGTGGAGGGAGGTGAGTGTCCCTGACATGTCAGGACCCCAGGAGACACCTGAGCAGGGCCAGCCGTGCACATCAAAGGCTCGAACGCACAGAGGCGGGAGTGGCAGCGGGGCAGCGTGGGGACACGAGGTGACGGGGCCTGCCCCTCCCAGATGGTGACAGACGACAAGTATGAAGTCTCCTCTGACCCCGAAGCCAGCATCATCATCTCCTCCTGCGAGGAGCCCAGGATGCAGGTCACCGTGTCCATCACCTCACCGCTGATGCGACAGGACTCCTCCCTGGACCCAGGTGCCGCTGGCCTCTGCCTCACTTCCGGGGTGCCGCTCACACCTGTCCGCAGGACCATGGCCACAGCCTTGTGGCTCCTCTCTTTCTCCCCACTCCCTTGGGGACACAAAGTTGAGTCTCTGGGGCGGGGATCCCAGGGCGCAGGCTGGGGCAGGAGGATCATGAGTTCAAGGCCAGCTTGTGCTACATAGACCCTGTCTTCCAAAAATCAAATAGAAAAGAAAGAACCCCTACCTCTAGATAGGGAAAAGATAATAATAATTGTGATTTCCTCAAATGCAAATAAACTTAGAGATACTCTTCATTAGTCACAAAATTCCCTTTAGACTTTCCAGAGCTATGCATATATTAATATACAACCAGAACTTGTCCATAACA
>PVIR01044699.1:0-10729 GCA_004026965.1 Petromus typicus
TTTTTTTTTTTTTTTGAGACAGAGTCTCGCTTTGTAGTTCAGGCTGGCCCTGAGCTCAGCCTCAAACTCACATCACAGCAATCCCCCTGCCTCTGCCTCCCGAGTGCTGGGATTACAGGTGTGAGACACCACGCCTGGCACTGTGGTATGTGGTACTGATTGCTGCTGGGCATAAGTCTCCACGCCCAGTATGGTATGTGGTTATTGGGGATCAAACCCGGGTCCTTGCGCTTGCAAGACAGGCGCCGGAACCACTGAGCTAAATCCCCAGCCTATACATCTTAATTTTTAAATGCCCCATCTCCCGTACAATTTTGATTTAAAGTATACTTTATCTGAGTAAAAGTGAGTTCCTGCTCACTTTGGTTCCATTTGTGTGGTTTATTTTTTTCCAGTGATTCATGTTTTAGTCCATGTGTCTTTACCAGTGAAGTGAGTTTCTCGTAGGCAGCACATAGTTTTTATTTATTCAGCCAATTCAATTCTTTTTAATGATTTTATTATTTATTTATTTTTGAGACAGGATCTCACTGTATAATTCTAGCTAGACTTGAACTCACTGTGTAGTTCAAGCTATCCTCAAACTCATTGTGATCCTCCTGCCTCAGCATCCTGAATGCTGGAACTACAGGTGTGTACCACCATTCCTGGTTTGATTGGTAGTTTTAGTCTGTTCACACTTAAGGTTTTTGTTGAAACATGTGGATTTAGTCCTATCATTTTATTACTGTTTTTAAAAATTACTTTGTTCTGTTTTACCTCATTTATGTTTATGGTGTGGAAATTTTCTGTTATACTAAGGTTTAGTTTTTCTCTTTCTTTTGTGTGTATGTCTTGCGATGAGCCTTGTCCATTGATATGTTTTCATGATGGCCATCTTCTTGGTCATCCTCTTTGTTTTCAGTGTAGGACTAACTTACACATTTCTTGTAGGGTGAGCCTAGTGGTTATGAGCTCCCTCTGTTTCTACTTGTCTGGGAAAGACTTGATTTCTCCTTCCAGGAGGACGGGTCTAAGGGTGAGCTGCTCCTAGTTCCAGGAGCTCTCCTTTAAGACATGCTCTTTTGCAGAGGGGTAGAAATTCTATTAAGGTGACAGGGGGACAAACACAGGCTGGACCTGGGGTCTTGGCTCTGATTTCTCTCCACCTGCCCTCTGTTCCTTTGCCTGCCAGAAAAGAGCCTCAAGGGTTCATCCTTCAGTTGCCAAGAAGAACCTTCAGGGCTCCTTTGGTCTTCTAGTTGATTTTCTTGTCTCTAGCCCAAGAGTTCTTGGTCTGGTTTCTTCCTCGACTGCCCTCTGTCCTGTCTCTTCTCCCTTAGAGGTGTGGCTGTGGTCAGCAGACCCAGGGAAGATGAGCAGCAATGTCTGTGTCCACTCCTGGCCCTGCTCCTACTACTTGGACCTTGAGAAGCGATGGGTCCCTGGGAAACTGTCTTTGACACCTCATTCACTGAAGTTCACAACGGACAGAGTTGGAGAGGTTCTCATGGGCTTACCCCTCTCCAGCATCGTGGAGATCAAGAAGGAAGCCTCACACTTTATCTTCAGTGCCATCACCCTCCTTGAGAAGGACCATCTCAAGCACTGGTTCAGCTCCCTGCAGCCCAGCCGCAATGTTGTCTTCAATGTCATTGAGCACTTCTGGAGGGAACTGCTGTTGTCCCAGCAGGGCACAGCTCCAGAAGGGTCTTCCTCCACCCTGACCAGGGGGCAGGAGCTGACTGGGCTGATGGCTAGCTCTCAGAGGCGCCTGGAAGACACAGCCAAGGTCCTTCATCACCAGGGCGAGCAGCTGGACAGTGTCATGCGGGGCTTGGACAAGATGGAGTCAGATCTGGATGTGGCTGACAGGTGGGCAACCCAAAGCCTGCTGTTCTCCCAAAAGGGCCAGAGGTGCACACCCTGAGGTAGACCTGTACCCTGATGGGTGGCACCAAGAACCCTGCAGGGACAGGCAGTGTGTCCAGGTGGTAACGAGCTGTGCTGCAAAGGTATTGCTTCCTGGCAGTGTGTGTGTGGCTCCTGATGGGGATGCATATCCACTCTCCGTGATGGTCTGTGTCACACATGTTTCCAGGTGTGTTTTATGCTAGACCTCATGGAGCTAAGGACTTATCCCTCAGAATGGAAACTGTTCCTGTATTATTTCTCCACCACCTTTTTATTTTTATTTTAAAATTATTTATTTATTTGTTTTTGAGACAGAATCTTGCTATACAGTTCAGGCTAGTCCCAAACTCACAGAGGCCGCTGCCTGAGCCTCCAAAAGCTGAGATTATAGGCGTGTGCCACCAGGACCAGCTTTCCACCGCATTTTGCACTGCAGTCTGTGCAGAACTCCCTTTTTGTATGTCTCTCATCCTTTACTGGTTTTCTTACATATTCTATCTTCTTCTTCTTCTCCTTCTCCTTCTCCTTTCTCCTTCTCCTTTCTGCTTCTTCTTTCTTTCTTTTTTTTTTTTTTTTTGAGACAGAGTTTTAATTTATAGTTTAGGCTGGTCCAGAACTCAGCTTCAAACTCAGCAGTACTCCTGCCTCTGCCTCCTGAATGATGGGATTATAGGTGTGAGCCACTACACTTGTCATTGTGGTGTGTGGTTACCTGGGATCAGACTCTGAACCTTATGCTCGCCAGGCAAATGTTAGGACCACTGAGCTAAGTCCCTAGACTTTTTTTCTCTTCCTTATTTCTCCTCTTGCCCTCTTCCTTTCTCTTCTCTCTTCTTCCTTCCTCTCCCTCCTCGCTCCTACTACCCCTACCCCTCCTGTCTCCATTCTCTATTTCTCTCTTTCCCCTTTCACCTATGTTTCCCTCCTATCTCTGTCCCTGCCTACAAAACACATGTGTGCACACACATGCATGCACACACACTCACATGTGTTCCTCACTAGTTCTATTTCCCTGGACAACATAGGTTCTGGTGCTGAGCAGAAAGGATGGTGGGTTTTCTGTGAGATTCTCTGCTGAGAGCCATATGCAGTGGAACAGAGGGTGACAGATGCATTAGCTCCAGTCACATTGCTAGCCATGGGGACCTATAACATTGTTGTGAGACAGAAGACTGTTCTCAGGACTCTGCACATCTGTCAGGCTAGTGAGCAGTGTTGGGACAGGATAGATTGAACATAGGGCAATGTACACGGGACCTGGAACTCTCCCATCTGCCAGCTGTGGGAGGGATGTTGCTGCAGGGCTGTGCATTCTGAGCATGGCATGTGGAGTTTCTTTCTGCAATTGCTGAGTGTACATCAAATCCCAATTTGTATGTGTCTGCCATCATCCCAAGGGTAGGACCAAGGGGCAATGGGACTCTGGAAATGAGCCATAGACACATGGGGAGGGAGGTCTTGACAGAGTAGAGACTTGGGACCCTGAGTTTAAAGCAGCTCTTGTCCTGCCTGAAAGGAGCCCTGCTCTGCCAGGAACCTGGCCCTGGCCTAGGCCTGCTGCATACGAGAGATCAGGACCCCACTTCTGGATGTGTGACCAGACTCGGGTACAGCAGGTCCTGTGCATGCGCTTCCACTGCACATTGGCAGGATCTGGAGAATGCCCAGGAAAGGATGCCAAGGCTGAGGAGTCATGGTGACAGCATGGGCCCTGGAGCTGGCTGGGCTGCAGTGACTCGGGGATTGTGGGAACCCAGAGAGTGGAGCTTCTGGTGTGAGTACTATGCTCAGGAAGTGCTCCAAGAGCTTGGACAAGGAGGGGCCCACGCTGGGTGAGGCCAGGCGATGGGTTGGTAGTATGTTCCTCCAGGGTGACTTGTTCACAGCCCTCAAAGGTCCCAGGATTCCTTTGCCACAGCTTTGGAAGGGCCAGCAGGCTAGACAAAGAGCAGAACCCAGCCAGGGCTAGGCGGCAGTACATCGCAGCCACAGATAGGCCGTGTGGCCTCTGCAGCTGCAGCTGCAGCTGAAGCTGTGTGACTTGAGGAGGTAGAGACAATGACCTAGCCAGAGAGGTGAAGCTTGCTCTCTGCTCCTTGGGTGAGCTGGAGGGTATGTTGGTGAAGTGCCAGGCTGCATAATGTCACTCTAACCTGGAGCTGACAGCAGTGGAGCCCAGGGAGGAGCAGCACATGGGCCAGCCAGGCTGGAGGTACACAGGCTGCTGCTGCTGCTGCTGCACATGGGGAGGTGGGGTGGTGACTGGCCATCTGTGCTGCGTTGATGGCTCGGAACATTAGAAGAGGAGGTTCTGAGTATAAGAGGTATGAGACAACAGAGATGGAGAGCCCAGAGGTGATCACTACTGGATACGTACTGAGACATCTGTAGCCCTAAAGATATACAGTTACTGTCAATGGGAAATGAAACAGTAAATTGAGTAGTAGAGCAGTCTACCAGGGACCTGCAGTGTGGTGAGCTGGTCGTGGTGACTAGAGAGCAGTGCTGGGTTGCACCTCTTCTTAACACAGGAGGTCTCTAAATCTGTGTGCATTGTGCTTGAGTGCAGACAGAGCTAGAGCTCAGTCAGATCCCTGACTAAGTCAGCTTCTTCCCGTCCTACACTGCTATCCCATTTCACACCCTTGATCTTCTTCCCCATTTCCCCTGAAGGTACTTTGGTCTTTTCCTAGGGTGACTGCTACTTATGTGAGAGATTCTGGTCACTGCCTCTGAAAGGACTGACTCCAGGAGACGAAAGGTGTCCTTGGCTTACTAGAATGAGCTGTGGGTTAAGGGATCTTTTTTTTTTTTGAGACAGAGTCTTGCTTTTATGGTTCAGGCTGGTCCTGAGCTCACTATGTAGCACAGGCCAGCCTCAAACTCACAGCAATCCTCCTGCCTCTGCCTCCCAAATGCTGGGATTGTGGTATGTAATACTGATTGCTGATGGGTGTGAGTCACCACGCCCGGCATTGTAGTATGTGGTTATGGGGGATCGAACTCAGGATCGTGGGCTTGCAAGGGAGACACTGGAACCACTGACCTAAATCCCTGCCCTAAATGGTTCTTAGCTCAGGTCTATCTCACAGTGAGTCTCTGAGAAGAGACCTACTCAGGAGCAAGTGGAAGCCACACCTGTCCCTGACCTGTGGAAAGGCATTGTGGGAGAAAAGCTCAGCAAAGCCCCTCGAACTGCCTCTCTGGGAGCTTAGGAAACCAGAGGGTACAGGTGGTATCACAGTAAGTCCCAGATATCTCCATCAACTTGCCACTCTACTTGCCTGTTGGACTGTCAGAAGATGGGTGGGTTGCAGAGAGTGACACTGGGTGACCCTGAGCAGCATCAGGGCTGACCCAGTGTCCTTGCCCCAAAGCAATCTCGATAGAGAAGCAGCACCTGATGTGCAGCTGCTGATCGACCAGTCCATAAAGCCCACCAGGGCACTTTTCCTTCAGCTAGTGAGACCAGCAGCCCCTCCCCTGCCCTCCTATGAGTATTTGAGTTAACTGCCCAGAGTGACTCAGCTATTCCCTGCTCTGTGGCTGCAAGGTGCAAGGGCTCCCCACCCACTGAAGTTGTAGGGGTTCAGGCTGTGGGTCACACTCAGATGCCCCACCAAGGTGAAGCCCTAAAGCCCAGAAGAGGCTCAGTGTCTGGGATGGGATGTCTTAGGAGCTTCAGAGACAACACATTGTGTGTGTGTGTGTGTGTGTGTGTGTGTTGAACTCAGGATTTTTATACTAAGATACATCCCAGCCCTTTTATTTTATTTTATTTTTGAGATAGGGTCTTGCTTTGTAGTTCAGGCTGGCCCTGAGCTCAGCCTCAAACTCACATCACAGCAATCCTTCTGCCTCTGCCTCCCAAATGCTGGAATTACAGGCGTGAGCCACCATGCAGAGCATTGTGATAGGTGGTACTGATTGCTGTTGAGTGTGAGTCTACATACCCAGTATTGTACCTGGTTACTGGAGGGATGGAACCTGGGCCCTTGCACTTGCAAGACAGATGCCAGAACCACTGAGCTAAATCCCTGGCCCCATTCTATGTATTTATTTATTTATTTATTTTGATATATCAGGGATCAAACCCAGAACTTTGTACTTTCAAGCAGGTGTGGTGCCACTGAACTAGATCTGTGGCCCCTTTTTTATTTTGAGACAATATCTCACTACGTTGCCCAGGCGAGGCTCAAATCTGTGATCCTTGTGCCTTTCGGAGTGCTAGGATTATGGTGATATGCTGCTCTGCCTGGCTGGGAAGCAGATGCTCTTCATGCTATTCTGGCCCATTTACCAAGTGACCTGAAAAGCTACTAGTTTTGATGGGAGGAGATGCTGTTTAGTGTGTTTCTGTGTCTGCTTTTACTCAGTGTAGTTTAAAATCAGAACTGCAGCTTTGTTTTCTCAAGATTACTTTGGCTTTTATAATTCCATATGTATCTTTAGGTTGTTTTTTCTTTTTTAAAAAAAATATCTATTATTATTTTGGTGGGAACTGCATTGAATCTGTAGATTGCTTTGAGTAATACTCCTATTTTAACATTATCTTCCAATCTATTAACATGGGATATCTTTCTTTTTACTTGTGTTCTCATGTCTTTTATCAACATTCTGTAGTATTCAGGGCACAAGTCATTGGTTTAATTTATTCCTGATTATTCTTCCCACCCATCCACCCTCAGCATTGGTTCTATATTGTTGAGTTGTTTCCATTGTTAAATCTTCAATTTCATTTTTTCCATCTATCATCAGCATGTTGAGATTTTCCCTATCCAGACAGTTTTATATGCCAGTCACTATATTTCTCAGTTCTAAGATTTCCATTTTCTTTTTTTTTTTTTTTGAGACAGGGTCTCGCTTTGTAGTTCAGGCTGGCCCTGAGCTCAGCCTCAAACTCACATCACAGTAATCCTCCCGCCTCTGCCTCCCAAGTGCTGGGATTACAGGCGTGAGCCACCACGCCCGGCACTGGTATCTGGTACTGATTGCTGCTGGGCATGAGTCTCCACACCCAGTATTGTATGTCGTTACCAGGGATCGAACCCGGGCCCTAGTGCTTCCAAGACACTAGGATTATGGTGATATGCTGCTCTGCCTGGCTGGGAAGCCCCAAGATTTCCACTTTCTTTAGGCTTCTATTTCTTTGCCAACACTGGCTGTTATTTCATTTATTCGAAGCCTGTTCTTCATTGCATATAGAAGTATTTTACATTGCCTGTTTGAAAACCTTTACTCTTTTCTTGATCTTCAGATTATATGTTTTCGATATATTTGTCTTCATGTTCCAATTTTTTTCTTCTGTCTAGTGAAGTTTTTCTTTCTGTTGTACTTTTTACTTGGCAATTTTTATTTGTTTCTTTCAGGTAACTTCTGTTTCTTATGGGTAGTTTCTTGTTCACTGGTCATTGTCACTGTGCTCATCTCAGTCTTTGGAACAGGGTTGCCATTCCTTCTTGGAACACTTCCATTAGTTTCTCTGAAATCTGTGAAATTGCCAACATCCAAGCAGTGTAGAAAAGCACAAACTCAAATTCAGCTTCTCTTGTACTTTCTGGCGTAGCCAGTTCTGACACCAGTGTGTGGAGTTTATCTCCACACATACCTGTTGGGTGGTTCTAATCCCAGCCAGCCCAACATCACTGGCCTGCAGACAGCACCACCAAAGCAGGGGGCTCCTTCCCAGCACTGCCTCACCTCAGGTGCCACCGCAGGCCCAAGCTGTGTCACCCGGGAGTCTCACCTCCAACGAGGCTGGTTACAAAGCAGGGTCCCACAACCACTCCTCAGGGTGTATGGACTTGTTCCTGTGACTCATGGGTTTAGGGAGATGCTCATACAGTTGTTGACTCATCACCACGGTGTTATCAAGGCCCAGAGGAGGCGGCCCACAGGGCAGGGGTGGGGAGGCTGGGCTTCCTACCCTCCCTGGCCTTGCCCTCCCCATGCCTAGATCCTAAGAAACATTCTGAGCCTTGGCTTTGGGGTTCACTGAGGCTTCGTGACCTGACAGGACTGACTGAGTGGCTGGCTGCTGGAGGTGAGAGGGACTTTCAGTCTCTGCCCACTGGGAGGCCGGGTGGGCTAGGAGTCCAGCCCTGGGATCTTGTCTTGGCCTTCTGATGTCAGCCCTATGCTGACTCTGCCCAGGACTGCTGGCTCCTCAGCACACAAAGAGTTTGAGGTCCAGGGGCTGAAACCTCAGTTAAATATATTCACTACACCATACTTGAATGTGTTCCAAGCCTGAGTAGTTTAGAAGTCTGCCTGGTTGTTTTGTTTGCTTGTTTTGTTGTATTGAGAATTGATCTCTCACTGAGCTGTCTCTGCAGGCTTTTTATTTTGAAACAGAGTTTTACTAAGTCTCTGAATTTCCCAGATCAGACTCAAACTTGTGATTTTCCTGCCTCAGCCGCCCAGAGTGCTGGAATTATAGGTCTATGCCATCACATCTGGCACAATCTGCCCAGCTTTTACATTCTGCTTTACGACAGTGGAGGGTATTCCACCCTTCCACCTTGCTAGAAGCTTACCCATGGTTGGAGAGGCCTCTGCCCAGGTTCTTTTCTATACCTGTGTGATCCTGTATTTGCCCTTATATTTCTCTAAGGAGAAAAGTTTCCTGGTGTTGACTGCCCTCCTCTCCTCAGCCTGGGCAAACACCATTGTCATGGTTTATTACTTTTGGTGTCATCAGCTGTACTTGCTGATGTTTTCCTTGGATGCTGTCTCTTCTGAGCACTGTCATATGCCTTGTCTTCTTGCACTGTTCCTCAGATGTGATGTGTGAGTCCTGTGGTCTGGTGGCACAAGTGCAGGAGAGCCTGTGCTCTCATGCTGGTCTGTGAAAAGATTTGAGCACCCTCACTATTACTTCTTCCTTATGGAATTTTCTGGTAGATGCAGAAAATCTGGACCACAGTTTTATCTCTGTCAAGATCTTTGATTACAGGTTCAGTTTATTTATAAAGCAATACATGTTCTTTTTTCTTGGCTTGGGCTTTTCAGGTGTTTTTTTGGTTTCATTTAAGTTGGTGGGATTACGGATATTGAAGATAATCTCAGTAATCCTTCCATGTTCTGTGATGATGTACCTTTTCTTATCTCATGTTGGTAATTTGCATTGTCTGTTTTTTCCTTGATTATTTCTTGCTAGTGGTAGTTTAATTTTTAAAAATCATTTCTGGGCCGGGGAGTTAGCTCAGTGGTTCCGGCGCCTGTCTTGCAAGCGCAAGGGCCTGGGTTCGATTCCCCAGTAACCACATACAGTACTGGGCCTGGAGACTCACGCCCAACTGCAATCAGTACCACATACCACAGTGCCAGGCGTGGTGGCTCATGCCTGTAATCCCAGCACTCGGGAGGCAGAGGCAGGGGGATTGCTGTGATGTGAGTTTGAGGCTGAGCTCAGGGCCAGTCTGAACTACAAAGCAAGACCCAGTCTCAAAAAAAATGTAAAAAACCAGTCATTTCAAAAACCCAAGTTTGGACTTTGATTATGATTTTTTTTTTCAGTTTTGTTGACTTCTGTGTTTCATTTCCACTCAGTCAGTTGAGGCTAATTTGTTGTAGGAGAAGAGTGTGTGTGTATGTGTGTGTGTGTGTGTGTGTGTGTATGTGTGTGTGTATGCTACTGTGTATGGATCCAGGGTCTGGCACAGGCTATGCAAAGCAAGTGCTCTACCAATGAGCTGTATTGCTAGCCCCAGTTTAGAACACTGATTTTAAATCTTTCTATGAAGTTTTTGTATAAACACATTGAAAGCTATGATTTTTTTTTCCTCTATAATTTTTCTTTCTGCTCTATTTTCTTACCATTTTACATATTATATTTTCATTCACTTTAAATTTTTTCTAAATTTCCTTCTTGTTCTTTTTGGATCCATGTGTTACTTCAGTATGTGATGAATTTTCAAAGATTTGAGGACCTGTTAGCTCTTAATTTCTTCCCCATTTCTTTGTGGCTAGAGCACTGTTGGGACTTGGTACTAACTTCCTCTGTGAACATTTTCCATACAGTTAAAGTCATGCAAACTCCACAGCTGTTAGGCAATGTTTCTGGAACTGCCAGTCAGGGAAGCTAGTTATAGTCCCATTATTTTATCAGTCATTCTATAGCTATGATTATCTTTTTCTCCATTAGTTTTGTCAGTTTCTTGTTTAATTCTTTTATTGTGTCCTTGCATGTTTAGTATTATTAATTAAGTCTTTCTGTTGGTTTGATTCTCTTATGACTGTGCACTGTCCCTGGTGGCACTTATTTGCTTTTAGCATGACATATAACATATCTATGTGCAATCTCTTGATTTCTGTGTATCTGTGACTTCATAGTTTACAGAACATCTCAAACAAGCTGCAGCTGGATCTTGTTTCATTTTCTAGACTGACAATCTGCCTTTCAGTTGGAGTATCCAGTCGATGTACATGAAGCATGACTATTAAACATAGGTCAGTGTCATTCTACTCTCTTGGTGTTTGCTCTCTGTCTGTTCCATTTGATCTTTGCTTTTCTGTCCTGCTTCCATTTGGCTCTCTTCGGTGACTCATTAGACATCTCTCTTGGAGGTGTTAGTGGATTCTTTGGAGTTGTGCTGTCCAACATGGTAGCCACTAACCATGTTGAAACTGACTATTAAGAATGCAGTTCTTGGGCCAGGGATTTAGTTCAGTGATTCTGGCACTTGCCTTGCAAGTGCAAGGTCCCTAGTTCCATTCCCATTAACCACATACAACAATACTAGGTGTAGAGACTCACACCCACCAGCAATCAGTACCACATGCCATACATGAGCACGATAGCTCACACCTGTAAACTACAAAGCGAGACCCTGTC